>CAUYQV010043278.1:0-41597 GCA_963574575.1 Galagoides demidoff | reverse complement strand
GGCCCTTTCTTTAATGAGAGACTTCTTATTTCTGATTCAATCTCCTTAGTCATTATTGTTCTATTTGGATTTTCTTCCTCGTAATTCAGCCTCTGTAGCATGTGTGTTTCTGGGAATGTGCCCGTTTCTTCTGTGCTATCCAGCTTGTTGGCATAAATTGCCCTTAGTCTCTTAGCATCCGTCACATTCCTGTGGCTTCAGATGTAATGTCTCCTGTTTCACTTCAAATCCATTCCCTTGAGTTGTCTCTTTTTTTCTCTTCCTTGTGGTTTGTTAATTTTGCTTATCTTTAAAAACTCAACTCTCCACCTTTTGTGTTGTCCTTCTTGTCTCTGTATTGCTTATTTTGTCCTGATTTTTGTTATTTTCTCCATTAACTTTGGGCTTTCCTGGTCCTGCTTTTTTCCTTCTTTGACGTGTAACTTTCAGTTGTTAATTCAGATTTGCTTCCCTTTTAATACTGGTGTTTATTGCTATAAACTTTCCTCTCAGGACTGCTGGCCTGTTTTGTTTACATGTTTGGTTTTTATTTCCCTTTTGAATTATTTTGATCCATTTGATATTTAGGAGTGTGTTGTTTAATTTATGCATTCGTGAATTTGCCAAAGTGCCCCCATCATTGCTTTCTAGTTTCATCCCATCCCGTCTGGAGAACACACTTGGTATGACTTTTACTCTCTTCAAGTTGTTAAGGCTTGTCAGTGTCTCCGCCCGCTCTGTCCTGCAGAAGGCTCCTCCGGCTGTGCATCCTCGTGTGCTGGGGACCGTCCTGTGTGTGCCCGTGAGGTCGGTCTCAAGTGCAGTTCCCAGCCAGGGGGTCCTCACTGATTTCGGGATGATCTCTCCACTGAGCAGGATGGCACTGCAGCCCCTCCCACCACGGTGTCACATCCTGTTTCCCCCTCAGATCTATTACTATTGGCTTGATGCCTTTACCTGCCCCCGTTTAGCTGCCTGTATGTTTACAATTGTCACAGCCTCTTCCTGACCTGGACCCTCTACCCTTAGAGTGACCTTCTGCGTCTCTCACAGTCCGGGGGAAGGTCGGCCGCGCCTGTCGCAAGTTCAGTGTCTCTGCTTCCTTTTGCCTTCTGCTTTCATGGCCTGTTGTTTTCTATCCCTTCACTCTCAGTCTGTGTGTCCCTAAAGCGGGAGTGAGGTGCATGAAGGCCGCAGACACTTGCACCTTGGGTTTTTTTTTTAAATCCATTTACCCACTTTGTATCTTTTGATTACAAATTGAATGTTTATATTCAAGATAATTAATGATAAGCAACAACTAACTTGCCCTTTGTTAATTTTTTTCTAGTTGTTTTGTAGATCTTTCCTTTCTGTCTTACTGTCTTTCTTTGTATCTTTCTTTGTGGTTTCTTTGGAGAGTGATACACATTGATTCCTCTCTCTTGTTCCTCTGCTGGAAGTTTTTGCTTTGTGCTTACCAGGGGCTTGCATCAAACATCTTATCCTTATCACAGGTTATTTTAAACTGATAGCAGCTTAACTGTGAGCATGTAGAGAAATTCTACAGTTACATCTGAGCTCATTTTGTGTTTTTAATGTTATAGTTTGTAACATTAAATGTTACAGTTTGTACTTTTTCTTTTTTTTTTTTCCCAGGGCTGGGTTTGAACCCGCCACCTCTGGCATATGGGGCCAGCGCCCTACCCTTTTGAGCCACAGGCACTGCCCCAGTCTGTACTTATTAAAATTATACCTATAGTAGTTTTAATTATCTGTTTTGCCTATTTACTTTCATACTGGAGGCATAAGTGATTTACATGCCACCACTGCAGTATCAGGGTCTGGCTCTGAATCCAGTGGTCTCTCCCTACCCACGGTTTCCTTTCCTGAGTTTCATTTATGCACCATTGAGATCTGACAATATTACATGGAAAAATCCAGAAGTAAACTACCTGTAACTTTTAAATTGTGCCGTTCTGAGCAGCATAAGGAAAGCTAGTGCTGTCCCCCCAGGACGTGAACTGTCCCTTGTCCAGCACCTCCACGCTGCCTACAGCACCTGGCAGTCACTTAGCAGCCACCTCAGTTATCAGATCAACTGTCATGGTGTCAGTTATCTCAGTACTTGTGGTCACTGACTCTTATTTTACTTAACAATGGTCCCCAAAACTCAAAAAGACTGATGCTGGCAATTCCCCTGTGCCAGAGTGAAGCCAGCTAGTGCTTCCTGTAAGGGAAATGGTGAAAGTTCTAGTCTTAATAGGGCAAGGAAAAAATCACGTGCTCAGGTTGCTAAGGCCTGTGACTAAAAACAAACCTTCCATGAAGGAAACTGTGAGGAACGAAAGAGAAATTTACCTACCTTTGCTAGAGCACTGCAAAATGTTAAATTTACAGCCACAGGGCACAGTTAAGAGGGACGAGGCGTTCAATTTGGAGAAGACCTGAACAGAAATGTGTTCTTGTTGATGGCCGTCAGGCTTTAGTCATTCTGTGGGTGTCTTGGAATGTATCCCCTGGGAATAGGGGGACTATTTTGTAGGAAGAAATGTATGTCATACTTGAAGAGAGTATCTTGGTTTAGGATTGGGGGTGGCCACCCAGTAAGACCAGATGATTTAGGGGGAGGTTTTGATCAGACATTATCAAGTGACCCTAAGACTGAGAACACTCAGTAACCATCAGTCAGTCAGTTATGCCTACATAATTCTGCCCCAGTAAAAAGTCTGGGCACCAACAAAACAAAACAAACAATCAAAATAACTCCAGGCAGCAAAGCTTAGGTGAGCGTTCCCTGGTAGGTAATATTCATACAGTAATGCTAGAAGGATACTATAATACCACAAAAAAAGTAGAAGCTTTGCATTTTAATATCTTCCAGACTCTGGACAACGTGGCTCTTCCTTTAACTAGTTAATCTTTATCTTTCCTCTATAATAAACTATAACCACCAAGATACTAGCAAGTCCGTCTGGCAAGTTATCAAACCTGAGGGTGCTGGAAGGAGATTGCTCTTTCCAGCTCTGTAGTTGGATGAACCTCTTTATTCCTTGTGTAAGAAGTGAGAGGAGTCTCATACGGAAACTGTGCCCTCACCTTTGCATTTGGGCTAACTCTGAGTGACCATGTACTAGATCTGTGACCTTGAACCAGTCATTTCTCTGTGCTTCCACGACCCAACTTTGACCTAGGGATGCATGGTATGGTCTTTGTGAGGATTAAATGACTTGATACAGGTAAGCACTCAAAAAAGTGCTGTGTGCATACCAAGTCAGCTCTAATCATGAATACTTGAGAGATGAGATATTACCAAGGGGGCAGAAATGGTTCTTGGAGGCAGAAACAGATTATCCCTCTTATGTATAAAGCACAGAGAGACATATAGTACATAAACAGGTATGTAGCAGATATGTGGTATTAAATTTTTCCAGGCATGGTGGCACACTCTATAGCACCGGCTATAAAGGAGGCTGAGGCAAGAGACTTGCCTGAGGCTGAGTTCAAGGCCAGCCTGGGAAACATACTGAGGCCACATCTCTTATTTAAAAAATTATGAAGCAGTGGTTCTCAACCTTTCTAATGAAGGTTCTCAACCTTCCCTTTAATACAGTTCCTCATGTTGTGGTGACCCCCAACCATAAAATTATTTTTGCTGCTACTTCATAGCTGTAATTTTGGTACTGTTATGAATCACATTGTAAATATCTGATAGGCAGGATGGTCTTAGGCGACCCCTGAAAAAGGGTGGTTTGACCCCCAAAGGGGTCCCGACCCACAGGTTGAGAACTGCTGTTATAAAGGGAGTTCAAAGAGATTAGAAAAATTCTAAAAAGTTTCACAGAATTTAAAAAAATGAAAAATAAAAAAGGCTGGAAAACACAGCCCAGGATGGTGTTGGTGGTTACCGATAGAAGCCAGCTGCTCCAAATGGCTTAAATACAGAAATGAGCTGTTTCTGTGACTTGGGGAGATGCCCAGTCTAAGGGCTGGTGGGTCCTGTTGTTTCCCAGGACTCCCACGCACCCTGACCCCTTCCCAGGCTGTCGGGGCTGCACTCTGGCTGGACTCTTCTCAGCTGGAGGACGAGCTTCCTGCCTCTTCCAACTTGATGTTCATTTATACACAGCCAAGAACGGGGGACCTGGTCCCCCTGCCCACTCCTGTTTGGCATATCATTCAAGCAAAATTGTTCAATGTCTGAGGTGAAAGAATTTTATTTCTATCCTCATTGAAAGCTGTTTTGAAATTGATGATGTGTTAAAAAAGTGCAATTCAAACTAGCCCCAGAATCACTGATGTTTCAGTAATTCTGAGAAAGGAAACATGTGAGGGCGTCATCTATCTGCATCCAATTGGGGTGAGAAAGAGCAAATGCTTATCAGAACCTTGTTATTCATCTCTCAACCCCGCACCAGGAGTCACTGTGATTTGAAACAATGACGATCGTCAATGCTGTGAATTCAGTGTTGAGTGTACTTCATTGATTAAAGGAGAAATGTCTCCTTGGCTTCCTTGTTCCCTGCACCATCTGCACTACAGAATAGAGATGGAAAAAATACACAGCCCTTATTCTATCACTGGGGCCTGAGTCACGTGTTTCTTAAACACAAAACATGAGCATCATTAGGCTAAGGTGAAAGGAACCAGCCTGACAGCTGATTATATTGTAGGATCCAGCCACCCCTTCATGAGCACCTGCTCTAGGCCAAGGGCCTTGTGGATTCTCTCCCCTTGCTGTGTCCTTTGAACCAGCCCTTTTCACAGAGGAGGTCCCTGTCTCAGCCTGAAAGCAGCAGGGCCAAGGGTTGAATGCATGGTCCCCTGGTTTAAGATTACAAGCTTCTCAGTTTCAAGGGACTAAACAGGGTCCATCCAATAATGTAATGTTTGGGCTCGCCACACAAAAACGTCCAGAAGTGAAGTGCTTCAGGCATGGCGGGATCTAATGGTTCCCAATGCAGTCGGGACCCTCTCTTCCCCTCTCTTCCTGTGAGCTCCACTTTTCTCTTGGTGGGCTTTGTTCTTCAGGAAGGCTCTGCCCTCTCAGTGGTTCCTGGAATCCAAAGTCTAAACCCCAAAGCCCAGTCACTTCAGCTCCTATTAAGAGAGGTTTTGTTTCTCTACCTTTCCGGTAGTGTCTAAGGCAGCCCAGGACTGAATCTCCTTTAGGCAACTCATGCCTAGAGGAGCCGGGTTTGCAAATGTTATTAAATGAGGTCTGAAGATAAGCCTCTCAGGTGGGTCTGCTGGCCAGCTCCCAAGGCTGTGGTCTCAAAGTGTGATCCTTTGAGCACCTGCTTCTGAACGCTCTGGAGAGAATATTAGAGACCAGATTCCACCCTGAGGGACACAGCAAGGTGCCGTCCCTACTAAAGATAATACAAAACAAACCCCTGGGTTTGGTGGTTGAGTCTGTGGTCTTAGCCATTTGGAAGGCTAAGGTGGGAGGATGGAGGCTGCGGGGAGCTGTGACAGTGCAGCTGCCCTCCAGGCTGGGTGATAGAGGGGACCTTGTCTCTAAATAAATAAATAAATACATATACAAAGATAGAGGCAGACTGTGATTCCGAGACATATCCAGGAATGGTTTAGCCATCTCCAACGGCCCCTTCCCTCAGTTTGAGACCCACTGCCGCTGGGCCCACGGGGCTGTGCTGCCAGGTCCCTCTGGAGGAGGCTGCTCCCTGGATCCTGGCTCCCAGGGCCAAGAATGAGCGCTGGTGCCCCGCTGAGGATGAAGCGATCACAGATGCAAAGTAGTCACCATCATATACACTTGTTACAGAAAAAAAGCACACAAACCACAAGGAAAATACATCTCGAATTCAGGATGGGTCCCTCTCCACAAGTGCAGAAGAGATCCTGAAGTCTGAACACACTGCGTCTTTCACAGGCCAACTATGGCGTCTAGTGTGCCCCACTTTTCCCCTGGCAGGACTGGCAGTCACCCCCCCAATCTTTGGGATAATAGACAGGTGGGGGTTATAAGTCAAAACTTCTTAATATGCGTGAATCGTCCCTTAAACCTAACAGTGGTTCTCCACCTTCCTAATGCTGCGATGTATTTTCATTGTTATGAAGGGGTTGTGACCCACAGGTTGAGAACTGCTGTTCTAGAACGACCCTTTGGGAATCACAATTACAATTTTAATTATATAATAACAGGCCCAATGAGCCCAGGTCAGTGTGGGGTCACTAGGGGCTCTCACTGTCTGTTCCCACTGGAGAATAGTCCCCAGCTAACCTGGTTCCTACTCACCACCTAGCCACACCCCTCAGCCTTCCATCCTATGAAGGAGAGAAGCTGGGGACCAGGGTAGTAGGTCTCCTCCCAGGCCCAGCCTCTCTCGCACTAATTGTCAGTTTAGGGACATCATGCTGCCTGAGGTCACCAAGGGCAGGAGCATAGATGGGCACAAGATCAGCCCAGACACCCCATATTTAGAGATCAGGGGTGAGATGCCCCTCCCTTCACCTCTGCCCCTCCCAGGAGCTGCTCTAAGAGGGAGGGAAGTGTGGTTCCTGCCGTCTTCATGAAGTGCTGAGACAGTGAGACCTGGACATGGCCATGTGGTGAGAGACCCTGCGCCAGAGTTTGCAGATGGACTCCAAGTGGGGGGGATCTGTGTGGCCGGACACTAGCTGGGGGAGCTCTTGGGTCAAGAACTGTGGGAGAACAGAGGCAGCCAGATTGCACTCTGGGGAGCTTGGGAGCTGGGGACCCTTTAGAGTCGCCTTGAGTCAAGGCGAAGAGCCTCGAATTGGCCCATCATGGAATGGGGCGTGAAAACCAGCTCCCTTGGGCCTAGGGCCTCAGCCGGGAGCTGGAGCAGGACTGTCCCATCCTGAGGGGACTGGGAGGCAGCCCAGTGCTCACACAACCCATGAGTAGCACAGTGGCAGCCCAGGGAGTCGGTGTACTTGGGGCTCCCTGGAGAGTCAGGACTGGTGGACTCCAGGAACCGAGATGTGTCCAGGGTCCAGGTTTTGTTCCGTATTGTGTAATTTCCCCAGCTGCATTTGGGAGGGAGACTCATGGGGGTTCCCTGCTATGTGAGATGGGGGAAGGGGTCACCAAGGGCTGGAGGAGGTGAGAGAGGGAGGCCAGTGAGCAGCACACCAGAGTGATGAAGTGGCTCGGTGTGCCAGTGAGTGCTCCTCGAAAACTTCTATAAAGACTTGGGGACGGGCAGCACCTGCTGGAATGTGGCTTTGCTGTAGACACAGAGTTTTTCGGACTTTTATCTCACAGCACACTTGAGCCTGTAGTTAAAATTCCAGGGCACACTTAAATTATGTTGATCAAATAAAAAGAATAAAATATATGTATATACTTACTGTGCCTTGAACTTCTTTTGAAAATAATTTAATTAATATCTTTAAAAATTTTGGCACCATACCTAAGATCCTCCCATGGTACACCAGTGTGTCAGGGCACGCTGGTCAAAAATCAGTGCTGTGGAGGAAACAGTTTCAGACTGTCATTGCCTGGCCGGCAAAGGGAAGGGTGCACGGGCAACCCTCCTGAAGGCCAAGGGCCTGTGGGCCCCAGAGTTTTACAGATTCAGTTGGTTAGGTAGCCAGATTCACATGGGTCAAAGCCATCTTCCTGCTGGGTCAGTAAAATCCACGTTCCTCTCTTTCTCTCAGATTTCTACAGGAACATGTAAGAATGCACAGAATTGTTTGTAGTCCACACAGGGGTCCTCTAACTTTTTAAACAGGGGGCCAGTTCACTGTCCCTCAGACCGTTGGAGGGCTGGACTGCGGGCCCCAGGATGAGTTGGCTGCTAAGCAGGACAGGCAGTGGCAGCAAAAACACCTAATGGGCTGGATAAATGTCCTAGGTGGGCTGCATGTGGCCTGTGGGCTGTAGTTTGAGGACGCCTGATTAGGGCCTTGGTGCCCATTTGATCACATTCTGGCTCTGCCACATCAAAGCTGTGCAACTTTGGTTAAGTCACTCAGCCTCTCTGAATCTTTGTTTCCTCATCTATAAAGAGAACTATATCTACCTTACGGGATAGTTGTGAAGATTTAGGTGAGAAAACCCCTGAAAGCATCTCCTTCCATCCCTGGCATTTGAGAGGCAGTTTTCTGTCCATGTAATTAGAAGCCCGCGACTGGGCCCAAAGGAAAGTGCCAATTCCCTGGCTCCCAGGGAGAGGAGGGTACTTCGGTGCAGTGTTCCAGGAACTTCCCATTTGGACAAATTTCTTATTTGTGTCACGACCATTCTCCTCTGCTCCATCTTCCATTCCCGCCATGGGCACCACTGGTTGCCATCCACCCAGCCTGCAGATAAGCCAACAACAATGTTATCGTGGCTGCCAGGCCCTTTGGGGAGAATTCCTTTGTTGGCAATCTTGGCATGTGTTGGGGTTCTGCGTGGCTTGAGGGAGCCAGGGAGCAAAGAGTGAGAGCTTTGTAGAAGGTGGGGTCAGACCTTCATCTCAAATGAGAGCAGATGGATTTGAACCAGCACTCCTACATGGCTGTGTGGAGGGGGACGGTGGTCCCTCATGAATTAGGACACTTCACTCTGGCTTCTTGCTGTGTGATCTTGGTCAAGTCACTTAACCTCTCTGAGCCTTTCAAAGATGCCTGTCAAGTGGAGATAAATAACAACCCGCCAACTGTAAAGGGCCCCATAAACAGAAAATAAATGTTGGCGAGGATGTGGAAAACATAGAACCTCTGTGTACTATTGGTGGGAATGTAAAATTCCACAAGCCTCTGTGAAAAACAGTATGGAGGTTCCATGAAATAGGAAACATAGAATTACTATATGATCCAGCAATTCCACTCGTGCGTGTGTATCCAAAAGAATTCAAAGTGGAGTCTTAGACAGAGATTTGCATGCCCGTGTTCATAGCAGAGTCAGTAAGAATAGCCAAAAGGTGCCCATCACCAATGATTGAATGATCTACGCATACAGTGCATATTACTCAGTCCTAAAAAGGAAGGGAATTCCATGAAACTGGAGGACATTATGGTAAGTGAAATAAGCCAGTCACAAAAAGGCAAATACCGTATGATTTCACTTATGGCAGGTACCTAGAGTGGTCAGATTTATAGCGACAGAAAGTAGCTTAGCGGTTAGGAGAGGCTTGGGGGTGAGGCAACGAGGAATTATTGTTCCAGGGGTGTGGAATTTCAGGTTTGCAACACGGAAAGCCTTCTGGAGATGGATGGTGGCCATGGTTCTACGATAGTGTAGGTGTTCTTAATGCCACTGAACCATACACTTACACATGGTTAAGATGGCAAATGCTATGAATATTTTACTGCAGGAAAAAGGTGTTTATATAACCACAACAACACCACCTTCATGAAGTCAACTTGCCTTGACTGAAATTGAACCTTTCTACTTGGCTATATGTCATGCCAATGTCTCAATCCCAAATAACTGAAAATTATGGGTGAATTCTTGATGTTACCAATTTATCAGATAGTTATGGTGGCACTCAGGGGTCAGAAAAAGAGAGGAGACACAAAATAGACAGCATCTTTATTTGGAGGTCCTAGGATTGGTCAGATTGAAGCTGTTGCCAAATGAGACAACATTTAGGACCATGCTTTGTGACCGTAAAGTGGCCAAGTCCAACGGAAGACAACTCTACTCTTAAAGCAATGTCATGTGCTGTCTTCATCTGAGCCCAAGAAAGTACCCTCTATAAAGGCAAAAAAAAAAAAAAAAAAAAGATAGGTAGTGGGTTAACCTCATTAAGCTTCTGTGAGTTGTATTTTGACATGACCCTTTTAGGAAATAAAACGTTAGACTACTGGATTGTGAGGAACTGGTTCTCTAAGACAGTGGTTTTAAAGTTACAAACCACTTGAGTCAAAAATCACCTGGGGGTGGTGGTAAAAAAAACACAACCCAAGGTTTCCCCTCAAATATACTTAATCGGTATTTCTAGGCATCGAGCCTGGGAATTAATATTCTGGACAAGCCCTGGTGATTCACTGAGCGAGAAGAAAGGGCCCAAGGCCAGCTGAAGGGAGTTAAGGAGAGACTCAGGACAGATACAGTTGTGATGGGAGAAAAAACAGCATGGCCACAGGGGACTGAGGGTTAGTCACAGGGCAGAGGCCAGCGGGGGCTGATGCTGGGTGGCTTGAGCAAGAGCTGAACTGTAGCCTCCCCCTCTATGGCAAAAGAAATAATCATAGCAGGCAAAGTAGAGTCTTCAAAGTGGAGTCTTAGAGAGAGATTTGCACTCCATGTTCATAGCAGTGTCAGTAAGAATAGCCAAAAGGTGCCCATCACCAGAGTTCAAAGTTCTGCCCAACAGGCCAACCAAGAGACTAAATTGTAAGATTACACAGACTGTATTTCCAATAAGAAACAAGCTTCCCAGGCAGCAATCATAGAGAGGGTTAGCTCCTGGACAGCTGCTTTAATTCAACAGTGTTCCATGACCACTTAGCACGTGTAGGACATAGTTCATCTCCAAGGACTGACTGCTGAGACCAGGTCAGGAAGAGCTTTTGGGACAGCCCTCCTCTCCCTCAACAACTGTGAGGCAGAATGGTGGAGGATGCTTGGCACAGAGTTAGCCCCTCTCTTCTCCTACCTCACCCCCTTTGATACCAGCAGGAGGTGGGGACCAGTATTGGCCTCATACTGTCCTGAATCTCAGAATCTGTGGATGCCAGAAATGCCAGGCGTTGATGGGAGCTTCATCACCTGGAGTCCCAGGTCTGCTGCTATGGACGGCATTTCTGTGCTGATGCCTGCACAAGATTAGGAAGGTCTAGTGGTTGTTTTCTTTGTCTCCCATGCATTTGAGGAGCTGCTGAGTAACTTACTGCTCCGTGAGTGGCGAAGCCCTGCCTCTCCTGCTCATCAGCCCTGCATGCTCCCGAGACGCAGCTCACAGTTGTCTGCATGTCTGCAACCCCCTAGATTTCCGGTTTGCATGATACCTAGTTCTAGTTCACATTCTGTTATTTACAGAAGCATACAGTGCTGCTTAAAAGGTGTTCAAGATGAAACAGTAGTATATTGTTTTAGTTAAAACCGCAAGTATTCTATCGCTGATTGATCTTTCTGTCTGTCTGGCAATCATCTGTCATGTTTGGGTTTAAACACACATGTGAATGCATGCATAAGCAGATGTAGACACGGACACACGCACACACAGAGGCCCACACATATGATAATCTGTTAGCATGGGGACAATTCTAGAAGGACTTAAAGTCATTGCTTAGTGTATAAAGGTATCAAAAGACTGTATGCTTCCTCAGGACCTTGGTCTTTCTCATGTGCACACAGTATGAAACTGGTATAATTCTCAAGTTTAAGAAATTCAGTGCTCCTATCAACCATAAACACCTATACGTGGGGATCGAGTAGTCTAACTATATTTAAGAAGCGTTTGTGGAATTATTGCTACTGATTTCATGATTGCACTTTGGGGGTGGGGAGTGAGCGATGAGGGTGATAGTAAGAGAAAGAGAGAATCAAGGCACCTTATGGAGCAGCTGGGAGCCGTCCCTGTGTACGATGTGGCCATCCATGCTTCAGGACATTGACAGAATCATCTAGCTGTGTCCCTTGGTGAATGCATGCCTCTGTCCTCTCTGTGGAGTGTCCTGGGCTGGGCGATTCAAGGTATGGGGTGGTTGCATTGCCCTGTGGGTCAAAGCTGCACTGGTCAGAGAGCCCCCCTGTCTGGCTGTGGAGTAGCCATTGCCAAGGATGCCATGGCAGTGTGGGGTGGGACCGGCAGGACCTCAGGGACCAGCTCACAGGCTCTCTCCACTGCCCAGAGATGGAGCTCCAAGTGCTCTTTGTTCAGGCTTATCTAGAGGAGAGGGATGGTCTTCCAGGGGTTAGGTTAGAGTGAGCTGTAAGCGCCAGTGCAGAAGGCTTAGGAAAAAGGCTTTTTAAAAACCCACAGAAGTTTCCCAGGGTGGGGCTGGTGTGAGATAGCCCATGCAACCTGGAGTGGGGGCCGAGCTCTCTTTATGCTGTGCTGTGTGGCTTCGGAGAACCGGCTGGCAATCCTGGCCTTGTTTCTTCTCTGAGGTGGAGGGTAGGTGTGGAGGCTCGTGGTGCCCAGGATTTCAGGGGTTCCACTCAGCCTGAGTACCCTCGTCTTCTCTCCTCCCTGGGGAGGGAACCTCCTTGTGTTGATTGAAGTTTCTCTGTGCTCCCCCACCCACCATGATTCTCAGGAGTGTGCCTCCTACAGCTGTCCAGCACTCGGACTTGGGAGTCAGATGGTGAGGGTTTGAATCCCAGCTCAGAAGCAATGGGTATGTCTGAGAGGGCAGCAGTGAGGACCCAGGGAGCTGGAACCATCCTTACAGCTTGGCAAGTAGAAGGCTCCCGTGAGGAGGGGCTCCGAGAGCCCCGTGGGGTGGGTGCAGGGCAGCGGCTGTGAGGGACAGACACCCTGGATGTTTGCCTCTGCTGTATTCAAATTGGGTAACAATGGACCTGCTATTCTGGGAGGGGCCTGAGGGTGGTCCCTTCCATCCCGGTGGCCTGAGCCCACTCGGAAGGCAGACACCTCCTTGGCTGGACATCTGGACTATGGACAGAGATCCGAGTGAAGACGACAGTAAGTAGAACCGTGGAGACCGCCTGGGGGCCGCCTCGGTGGCCAGTGCTGTGCGGACACCTCCATCCACCCTGACCGTGATCCTGGGTTTGCGTCCCTTCCTTCCTTCCTCTCCCAGGGAAAGCCATTGCAGCCTGCAGCCTTTTTTTCCCAGTAAGTGCCTCTGGACAATGGACGAGGAAGGCAGAAATCAGATGAGAACTTGCTTCGCTCCCACTGTGACATCGTCCTGGCTTTTTATTCTTTTTCCTTTTTTCTGGCTGACATTGCTCCCATGTACTCAAATGTCAGCGTGACAAGCAGGGCTCTCATTTCAGTTGAAGTTGGCTTGGTTCAGTTCCCAGACAAGATTAACTGTGCAGAAAGGTCCTGCCTGGTCTTTACCTGGTGTTCCTCCTTTAGCGAACAGCCAGCTCCTTCATTACCGCTCACAAAAGGTAGCCTGGGGGACCCCTCCTGATGCTATTAGGACAGAAATACAATGGAAACTCAAGACTATTTAAAAATGTGAAGAAGGAAATGGCATTTTAGAAACAAATGTGCTAAGTTTATACCAAGGAAGTTTTCGATGCTGAATTTGAAATGGGCAATACAGTGGGGTGGAAAGTGCATTAGATCGGGAGTTGGGAGGCCGGGGTTCAAGTGCTGACTCTGCTCAGAATTGGCTGTGTCACTTAAACTCTCTGAGCCTCAATTTTCCCATCTACAAAAGGAAATTGGACTGAGAGTTCTTGATTTGAGGATCATGAGCGTGTGGACAAAATGTCACGCGGATGTGCTCTTTGCGGGGTCGTGGAGAGGGGTCTGTAGCTTTCATCCGAACACCAGAGAGGCTGGTGACACCAGTGCACCTTCACAGTCACTGGACCTGGTGACCTAGAAGGTTCTTTGTAGGTGCTACACCCTTTCATTGTCTTTAATGTTGGTGTTTTAAAGCTTTACATTTTAGAACTCAAGTAGAATACAGTGCTCGATTTAAATGTTGTTGGAATCCTTTTCCACTTGAAGTGGAAGATCATTTAATGGTCTTCTACTGGGGACCACCAAAAGGGGATGTTTGAATATGTATCTGAGGAAGAGCTCATCTGGAGGTCTGGATGAGGAAATTTTATATCCATGGTTGTGTTCTAAAAATCTGCTAACACGCTAATGCAATCTTTTCAAAACATGGCTCATTAACAGCCTTTCAATACATGATTGGGGTTCCTCTTAGTTGCAATGGACTACATCAGATCTGGATTCAAATCTGACTCAGCCTCCTAAGGGCTGGGTGACTTTGACCAAGTCATTTAACCTCTTGGAGTTTCTCATAAAAAAAAGGCTGGTGTCAGCTTTCAGGACTGGTCAAGGACTAATTGGATATAAAGTGTCAAATACATTTCCCAGCCCAGAGTAGGCATGGAGTAAATATTGGCTCCAGGAAATGATCAGACTATGTCCCTGGGGTTTTAAAAGTAAACTGCTATTCATGGAAAATATCTCCGGTGGGGTTTCTGTTTTGGCCTCATGCCTTTTGGTAAGCAGGTGAGCAAGCAAGGGGACTCAGGTGAGTCCCCGTACAGGTCTGAAAGTCCTGATTGTGTTGTAAGGTCCTACTACAGGCTGGTTTCAGATACAGTGGAACTCAGGTCAGCACTAGGGGGTACTGCAAGGTATGGGGACAGGAAAGTTTTTGGAAACTAAGTTGGCAGTAGTAGATTTTCTCCCACCCTGTAGATTTCCAAACAGTAGTAGATTTTCTCCCACCCCAAGTGTCAGAAAGGGTGCCTCCTACAGGACTTATCTAATTTAAATGTGCCTTTTTAGGGGAGTGGCAGTTTTCTGTTTCTAGGGTGGAGGCCAGCCAGCGGGAGTCCAGACTTCCCTGGGAGGTCAGCCCTGACCCCATGGAGTCATCCAGTCTTTTTCACACCCCACTCCATTTCTGGGAGGGGACAGTGGGTCTTTTAGAGTCTAGTAGAAAGATGCAGCCTCTACTTTGGGGAGCATGCAGCAAATGAAAAGCCCTAATGAAGTTGGGGCTTAAGTAGGATCCCAGGGGCTCCCCTGAATCAGTTTCCAGAGCCCTCTCTTGTCCCTTGTCCCCTTTGCTCATCTCAGTGACCATGCTCCCTGAGCCTTATTTTCTGGGAAAGGAAATCAAGGCCCTAGAGGGCTGGGCTCATGGTTGGGAATACGAAGATAAATAAAATATTGACTATTTCAAGTGCTGTACGTCTGTGGGAGAAGCAGACCCCACGTGGGATTTTTGCAAATAATTCTTATAAAGCCATTTGTCCAAAGCAATGTGAGAGAGAGTGCAACAGATTACTAAGGGGCACAGGACTAGGGGCCACACCCAGGCAGTGTGAAAGTGATGAGGTCTGGGTTGAGAAAGGCTGGGATTGTCCACAGGGCTGTCCAGGGCTAGAATAGTCCGAACAAGGTCTGGAAGAGATGGCAACAGGTGGGTGTGAGGGTGAATATAAACATCAGTGTCACGGAGTCACAAGGCACCTCTGGAAAGGCAGCGATGGCTCTTAGAAAACCCGGCCCCCCCCCCCCCGCCCCCGCCCCCGTGACCCTGGCTGGGCGTAATGGCTCTTTCTACAAAGCAAGAATTTCACACTCCAAATAATTGAGAAGCAATTACAGATAACCATCCCACATTGAAAACAAAAACTGCGGTGTTCACTGCATCCTCTTTTGACGTAGCAGGGAGCCTACGTGGTTTGCAGCAAAACTCCTCCCAGCTCTTCTTGCCTCATTTCTCTTGATATTGGTCTCACCACACGGTGGGCATTTGCTCCCCCAAATATTTCCTCAGTGGCTCCCACCTCTAAGCACTCACATTTCTCCCTTCAGGCCCAACCAGGCTTATCTCTCACCTCCCCCCTTTCTGATCTACGCCTTGATTATCCCACCAGCCCTCCCAAAGTTAGCCGTCCTCCCTTCTCTCACCCTGGTCTGGCTTTTCCCTGGCATGTGGGCAGAGGGGAATCCTTTCTTCCTGTCCCATGGGTCAGGGCCAGGTAATACAGGTGTATCTGCCGAGTGCAGGAGTTTGGGTTTGGCTGTGAGTAATCATGAGCCACCGCAGGGTTTAGGTAAAGGGGTGGTATGGTCGGATTTCCTGTTCCTGTGAGGAAGGACTTTATATCTTGCAGCCAATTATACGCTTGTTTGTTCTTCTTGGCAAAACAGAACTTTTTTCTTTATCTTATGATTTCCTGAATCTAACTCTCTCTGTCTTTAACATGATTTTCATCTGTGATAAAATACACATAGCACAGAATTTACCATCTTAGCCATTTTAAGGCTACAGTTCAGAGGCAGACTGTTGTACAACCATCTCCACCATCTATGTCCAGAATTCCTTTCACTTTACAAAACCGAAACTGTGTACCCATTAAGCTACGATTCCCTCTCCTCTTCCCTCCCAGCCCCTGTGTCTGTGGACTTGACCACGTGAATCTCACTCCCACTGCCTTAAGTACAATTCAAATCATAAGGCATTTATGCATATTGACTGTATGCCCACCCTAGGAGGTGTTTTATGCACCTAACATCTATAAGTGCCTACTGTGTGCCCACTCTTTGTAAGGGAACACAAGAGTGAGGGGCCCCTGTCCAAAACAGGTTCTCACGCCTGTTGAAGGAGACAAGATGTGAAACTAATTAACGTAAGGAGGTGGTGGGAGCTCCGTGAGCAGCTTCAGCACTCTTAAGAGGGTTATCTGGAATCCGGCCAAAGGGCACGGATGCCTTTTATCATCTGAAGTCAAAGGAATTAAATTTTAAAAGGAATTATTCACTAATGATGGCTTTCTCTGTAAGGACAATTGCTTTAGATACAAAGGAAAAATAGCTTGTGGCTGGCCAGCCGAAACACTGCCTTTGTGACTCTCTTTGCAAAGTTTTCTCAACCACCACTTGGTGCTGCTTGCATGGAGCCCTGGGGTGTTCAGGTAAGCAGAAAGGTCACTGGCTTGGAGTCAGGTCTCAGATCTAAGTTTAATACTATTGCAGTCTCTGCTATGAGTGTCTGAGCTAGTTGCCCCAAATCACATCTTCAAGCCTCCTCATTTTGTTCTTCTCTGAAATGAGGAAAGCTGGTTATCGTGAAGTGCAAAAGAAACATGCCCACAGCATCCCTCTGGGAGCCACAGGGCAGGATGTGTGTATCAGGGTGGGGCAGCCCCGCTGGACAACTGCCCTGAAACTCAGCCCCGACACCATGGGAACAGTGACGCGGCTGGTGGCCCCTTCTGAGTGCCCCACACGGGGTGTCACACAATGCACAGTGACGTCCACATTCCTGTTGTGCCCATGGAGACCTGCACAGGAAATGACGCATGCTCCTGTAGGTCAGCCTGGAGTGCTTTATTTTTATGCACAACATAATGGTGAGATTAATTTAGCTCTGATGAACTGTGACTACCCCAAGAGGTCAGGGTGGCTGCTGGTGATGGATGGAGTCTGAGTTTCCCACCTCTCATTCTTCCCCTCTTCCTGCCCCTTTTGTTTGATTTCCAGCAGGACACTGCAGCTTCCCTGTCTTCCTGTTGTCGAGGGGCACATGGATAACCCCAGCAGACCCACGACTCCTGGGTGGGCAGGAACCCTCCCAGGGGACAGGGCTGTGATGGTCCTTTCTGTGCTTGACACTTTCACTATTGTCTTCTGGTTTAAAGGAACACAAAGAAAGGGGAAGACCCATAGGGCTGGCGGAGGATTTATTACAGGCCAAGCATGAGACTAAGGACTGTGCACACATTGTCTCACTGGGTGGGCCCTAATATCATGTGTTCCATTTCACAGATGGGGAAGTTGAGTCCCACAGAGACTGTGAGTTGTGCAGTGTCACATCTTACATGGCAGGGAGCCCGGGCCTGAAGCGGCACTTCAGAGCCCACCTCCCTAACCCCTCTACCTCTGAGATCTGACTCTGGTTGCAATGACAGAAACATTTGCTCATAAAGGCTGGTTTTCCTGCTTAGAAAGGCACTCTTCGCATCTACGAAACTTCTCTTTCCCTCCCTTTTAGGTTTTCTGCAAGGAGAAAAAACCCTTAGAGGTATAGATCATATTTCTTAGTGTCAGAGGACAAGGATGTTCTTAATGTGTGGGGGCCGGTGGTGAGGTGTTGTTCATTTATCTTAATGAAGCCCCCTCCTCCCTCCACTGTTCTTGGCCATGTATTTCAGGGCAAGAGCTCAGCTCTGACCTTGGTCTTTAATTCTTATAACCGACTCACAAGAACTGCCGGGGACATGCATGGGACCTGGCCCCAGTAAAGCTCAGATCTCAGCCTCCACCCTTCTGATCCTCCCTCAAACCCATCCCCACAGGTGAATGTCTAAGTAAACCCCAAATCTGATCCACTGCCTGTTTTCAGTGGCCAAGTCTGACCCACTGCCTAGTTTCACAAATACGGTCCTATTGGAACAGAGCCATGCTCTCTTAATTGTGTATTGTTTCTGGCTGATCTCATGACACAGCAGTTAACTTGAGTAACTGAGACAGACATTGCATGGACTACAATGTATAAATATTAACTACCTGGCTTTTTACACAAAATGATTGCCAACCTCTTGCTGGGTCCCTGGTGACTGAAATAGCTTTGATGCTAAAACTCATAAAAGCAAAACAGTGTTGAGAACTAAGGAACTAATAGTAATTGCAGATGAATGATCATACTGGGAGTTTCAACACAGGCATCTTGTTGAAGCTTTGGGTGTGGTCACTTTGCCTCACAGTGACACCTACCCCAGGTCTCTCGCCTGTTTCCTGATAGGACAGTTTGCTCACAGATGTGGGCATTTCTGCTTAGAAAGGCACTTTCCACACCTATGAAACGCCTGTGAGCCTTCCTTTGTAGGTTTCCTGCAAGGAGAAAAAAACCCTATTTGGTATTATCAGAGCACAAGGACATTCTTAATTTGGGTGGGGGGAGAGGGGGGTTCATTTGTGCTAATGACAGTCCTTTCTTCTCCACCATTCTCGGCCACTTATTTTGGGATTTCTGCCTTCCTCAGCCCCCCAACACCCCCATTCCTGATTAGCATAGGTTGCAGTCATTTCTAGAATATGCTATTCTTATTTTAGTGGAGGTAAAAAGACTAGGAAGGCTTTAAAGTGTTCCCTCCCCTAAAAATGGTGCAGATCATGGGTTGGATCAGCTGGACTTCTGACCAGAGGTGGTGTTGGTGACTGAGGCAAAAAGGCTCCCCTTCCAAAGAGCATTTCACAGCCACCATTTAAAGTCACTTCCTGGGACTGACAGTCACTAGACAGAGCCAAGGGCTTCTTCTCCCCCAGCTTGAGGCCCAGTGGGTCTCTGTTCTGCTCTAACTGATGGCTGTGTGACCGAGGAACACTGGAGTGACTTCTCTGTGTCTCATATCAAGTCGGGTGGGAAGTTCCACCTTCCACACCTCCAGGTGGGAGGGTGGCTGAGGCGACAGGTGTGGGGAGGTGCTGCTGGAGCTAGTTCTTACATCAAGCTTTCCTCCTTGGGGCTCGGGGCCATCGCTGTCTATGTGACACCTGACAGGCAGTGTGAGCTTTTAAAAACAGTTTGTAGAGTGAATGATTCTTTTTATAGAGTTATGTCTCATGAAAAATACAGGTGGTCCCTGACTTATGATGGGGGGCGGGTAGTTATTTCCTGAAAAACTAATCACAAGTTGAAAATCTCATGTGTTGAAAGTGCATTTAATACCCCTGACCCACAGGACATCACAGCCGAGTCCTGCCTGCCTCGCACGTGCTCAGAACATGCTCATTAGCCTCCAGTCAGGCAAAATCATCCGGCGACACAGCACACGGGGAATATCAGTTAGGTCTTTACCTTCTTGATGCTGTAGCTATTGGGAGCCTTGGAAAATCAAAAATTCAGATTTTGAAGTTCAGTTTCTACTGAACACACGTTGCTTTCCCACCGCCGCAAAGGGGCAAAATCCTTGTCGAACCATCATAAGCAGGGGACTGTCTGTGCTTGAAAAGAGCATCGTTTTGGAGTCAGACAAGCCTTAGTTTGAATCCAGCCCCACCCAGCCCTTTCTGGCTGCGTGATCTTGGGTGAGTTACGACTTCCTTGAGCCTCAGTTTCTTCATTGTGGTGTGTCATTTTGGGTCATCGATGGCATTCTGTGTTCCATCGGTGCCAGCTTGAGACTGGCTTAAGCTGTAGGTGCTCTTTTTAGCACCACCCTAGCTTGTCAGTGTCCCTGTCATTCTGCAGGTGTGGCAGAGCTCAGCTTTGAGGCTGAGAGTCCTCTGGCGCCCCCTACGGAGCTCCTGGAAAGACTGCCCAGCTACAACTGGCTTCTTCAAGGGGACAGTAAGTCCAGGGGTCATGGTTCCTGGGGCCTCTGCCTGGGGCTCACACCAGTTGGTAGAGATGTCTCTGGAAAAGTCCAGTGCAGAGATAGCCTGCCTTTCCCTTGGGGGTCCAGGGGAGCTCCCTATCATGGGTTGGGGGAAGGGGAAGAGGTAGGGCAGAGGCCCTCTGCCCATGGACATTCCGTGACCATGACCATGTCCATCTAGGACCTGAATGATGCCTGTCTTGGAATCCACTTCTTTCTGAATTCTATACACTAACGTCATTGTTCTGTCTCACATTCAATCAAGCCTTCCTTCTCTCCCCCACAAGTATTTTCTCCTTTGAGCCGGGGGCTCGAGCCCCTGACTCTTTCTTTCTCCTCCAGGTCAGCAGATATTCTTTCCACCTCTGGAGGCCCCGGGGAGGCCCCAGGAGCAAAGGTTGTGGTCCTCATTCCTGGAGCACAGGTGAGCTTCAGGCTGGGCTTGTGTACGTGTCCATGTGTATTCCTACGTGTCACTATTCCCATATAAGAGCCTTCCTTGGGGATCTCAATCCTGGCAGTGCACCAGGAGGGTCATTTACGGGGGAACCTTTTCCTCTCAGACCCCCTAAATCAGATTCTCCAGGCATGGGACTGGGAAACCCCATTTAACCAAGCTCTTCAAGTTGTTGAGCTATAAAGCCAGGATTGGATGCCATGGTCTATGTCAGGGTTTGCAAAGTCTAGCTGAGAAACAAGTGTGAATGAGTCAGGATTAACAGCTCTTGGGGCTGCCCTGGGGAGACACGTGGAGAGGCCAGGAAGAGAGGACACCTCCTTACTGGAGGTGCTGGGGTGGAGGGGCTTCACCAAGGAGGTGTCATGGCCTCAGAGAAGAGGTGTGTCACAGGAAGAGGAGGGCGAGGGTTTCCAGAGAGAGGGCCAAGGCCGGGCCACTGTCTGCCTTCCTACCCACACTGTCCACAGGTAAGTCTCTGGGTGGGGCCTTCTCATGTAGCTCATAGCTTGTCTGTTCAAGGCCATGTCCTCTGAGGACATCTAGCCTATCTCTGCCTCCTTTTAACTACGGCCATCATTTCTGGACATCAGTTCTCTCTTCCTCTGCAAAATGGTGTCATTCATCTCTAAGTATTGTGGGTTTTTTCCTGAGTTTCAACATTCTCTCAGCTCTACCCCTCAGCTCCACACTTCAGCTAACATAGTTTTGCTGTTCTCTGGAAAGACCTGCCACTCTCTCCCCAGGGGCATCTGGCCACGTGGTTCCCTCTGCCAGAGATGCCCCCTCGGGTTGGACTGTGGGGGCGCTACTGTGGCCTCTGCTTCCCTCCTGAAGGCAGGCTGGCTGGTCCTTCCCAGAACCCCCATCTCTCCACTCCATCCCAGCAGAATCCCCGTGGTGACGGAGGAGGTGGCCCGGGAAGCTCTCCTCAGCTTCGTGAGTTCTAAGTGCTGCTACGGCAGTGCAGTGGCCAGTGGCCTGGTCATCCGGGAGCTGAGGCAGCAGACCCTCTGCCGGGTAAGGGCCTGGGGACTGTGGTGCGGGGCTGAGAGGGGTCCTGGGGCAGTGTGTGTGGACGGTGGTGGTGTTGGATTCCGTCTGCACCTCCTCTGGTCCTGGCGATGAGTAAGGACAAAAAGAACAAACACCGTCCATCACCACAGACAGGCTCCAATGCGCTAGACATGGAGCAGATACATAACATGCCCAGGGCCAGCCCTCACGGCTTGTCCTCATAGTTTACAGAGAAGGAACTGGAAGTCTGGAGAGACAGAGTTACGTGCTCAGGGCCAGGGCAAAGCTGGGATCCAAACCCCCAACCCGTGTGCTCCCGCTGCGCCCCCGGAGGGACGGGCTGGGCAAGGTCCGCCTCCTCCCTCAGCCCCAGCTCCAACCCTCCTCTAGCACCTTTGTGCCAAGGAATCATTTATTCACCATTCTAGGGAAGCCCTGCTCTGGCACCCGGATCACAGCAGGCTTTTTCCTACCTCGGCTCTGACAGGGCAGCAGGTGGCTTTTTTGCCCACTTTTTCTAGCGTTGCTGACACAGTTGTCCTCTGATGAGTGTGCACAGTCACCCAGAAATCATCTCAGGTCACGGTTAGAGCAGGGGTCTGGAGGAAGAGTCTGCTATGTGGCTGTGTGACCTCAGGCAAGCCAATGACCTCTCTGAGCCTCCATTTCCTCACTGTAAGAGGAGGAGCTGAGTGGTCTGCAAGATTGCTTCCCACAGTGAGGCTCTAGAGGACCTCTGGGCTTCCATCAGGTCAAGGGCAGCTACCGCTCCACAACTTTCTTCGTAGACTGTTTCCATGTGTTAAATCATGGGGAACCGACGTCGGTTTGTTGTGAGCCTGTGAGGGGAGAGTTTCTGGGGCTGGCTGACATACCTGCCGCTATTCCAGGATACCTGGAACAGAAGTCGCTGTTGCCAGCCTGTTCCAAGGAGCTGAGGGTGCTGTGTGTGGGACCATCCTGTTCGCACCCACCCCCCGAGCCCCGGCGGTGGGGCCTCCATCTCAGCACAGTGCTGCTGTAATAAAGGGCGTGAGTGTGAACATGCTGGGTTTTCTCTCTTTAGTATCGACTAGAGACCTTCAGCGAATCCAGGATAACCGAGTGGACGTTTCAACCCTTTACTAGTAAGTGAGTTGTCTGAAATCCGTTTAACCAGGGGCAAATAGGCAGGGCATTGGTGGGAAGTTCCAGAACTTGGGGGAGCCTCAGTTTCCCCATCTCCTGTGAAATGAGAGGCTGAACTTTTCTTTCAGAGATTTTTCAGTGCTGATCTCAATAAGTGCTTTCTGCCTGAGAAGTGGGGTGCAGGAGGTCCCAACAGAGCCTAGCATTTACCCGTGGCTTCAGGCTGGTGCTGCCACCTGAGGCCAGACAGCGATGCAGGATGTTTGTTGGACATCTGGCTGCCCCCCCCGCCCCCCGGCCATCCCCAGTATCCCAAGTCTCTAGACCCTAAGCCCTGGTCTCCTCACCACCCTCTTCTGCCTAACCCCACCAGAGGCCCAAGTCTCTCTGTGAAGCTCTGTGACCTCCCTCTTTTCTCTACGGAACCACTCTGGTCCTTTCTGCCAAGTTCATGGGTCGCCTCTTTCATGAAGCTTTTCAGCATTTCTCCTCCAGCTGCCTCTCTTCCCAGCAGGATGTGGCTGTCTTCTGAGCTCTCAGAGCCTTTATGCCACTCCCGTTCTAAGCCCTTGTCATATCCTAGCCCAGCTTACCTTGACTGTATGCTGTGCCTGCATCCTGGCACAGATAAGGAGAAGGAGAAAGCAGATGAGGGGATGGTGATGATAACGACGGTGGTTCTTGTGTATCCATGCCTCAGTATGCACCACCCCTGTGCTGAGCATTTTATATGCATTCTTCTGTTTAATTTTTACCACCATTCCAGAGAATAGGTGCCACTTTTAGAGATGAAAGAACTGAAGCTCAGAGAGGTGAAGTCAGTGGTCCCCGACCATTTTGGCACCAGGGACTGGTTTCATGGAAGGCAGTTTTTCCACAAACAGGGACCAGGGGGGAGTCATTAGATTCTCCTAAGGAGCACACAAGCTAGATCCATCACACACACCTTTGGCAGCAGGGTTCATGCTCCCACGAGAGCCTAATGCTGATAGGGAGTGGAGCTCAGGCAGTGCTGTGAGGGATGGGGAGCGGCTGTAAATACAGATGAAGCTTTGCTCTTTCACCCACTGCTCACCTCCTGCTGTGTGGCCCAGTACTGGTCCTTGGCCCAGGGGTTGGGGACTGCAGGGTTAAGTAACTCATCTGGAGTCGCAGGTAGGAAGTAGAAGAGCCAAGAGTAAAGCTCAGGTCTGTCCAACTCTAAAGTATGGGAACTTAGTCACTGACTCGAAAGGGACTCTGGTCTACCTCTCCTTACAGCCCCAGGACCTGAACTCATGCCTGGCACCTAGTGTGGGCTTGGTGCTGTTTGCTGAATAAATGAGAGTTTATCCTGTTGTACTTCATCCTGTTTATGATAATCCCTTTCTGTGTCAGACCACTCAGTGGATGGGCCACAAAGAGGTGCCTTCCCCAGCCTCTGGGACATCAAGGTCCAGGTTCCCCCAATGTTTCAGGAAGACACCAGGAAGTTCCAAGTCCCTCATTCATCACTGGTCAAGGTAACAGGATTATTGGGATATTTGCCCTTCCCTCTGAGCTGGCGTTCCAGGCACTGGGCACTTCCTCAAACTTGACCATTTTAAGAAAGGAAGCCCAAAATCTAGGCAGGGGGTTCGTTTCTTGGTCATAAATTAACATAATTTAAGAAAACCCAATGTATAGAATGGAATCCCCTACAAAACTCTGAGCAACTTAGGGAGTATTCACACAGCAAAAGGATTCTCCTATTTACAATATTGTCACTGACTGTGAAGGGACAAGTCACCTTCATAGACCACTTGAGTGAGCTTTTCATCTTTCTTTTTCACCTGACAGTAAAAAAAAAAAAAGTGTTGAATGAACTTGATATGAAGTAGTTAAGACACTGATTGGGCTTTGCCCTGGAAGTCCCCAGGGAAGCAGAATTTGACTTCCATCCTGAAATACAATCGTGGCATGGAGTGAGGGAGACCCAGGGAATCACACGTGTGGACTGACATCTCATGGCGTGTCCTCATCTAGTAACTGCCCTGTTCTCACTTTAGGACGTAGAGATGTAATTTTACTGTGTGAGTTTTCATAGTCTTATAAGATGAAGAGGACTTTGAGAAGTTGTCCTATTTTTTTCTGAAGAGTGGTAAAGCTTTTTCCATTCAGTGGTTAAACTGTAGTAGGTAACTCATTATCTCCCACGACAATGCTGTGCATTTTTTAATGACTTCTGTTCCCGAAGGCCACATTAGCCACCCCATGGGCATAGGTGAGCCTGGTGGAAGACTGCGGAGTGTGAGTTAGGATGTGGGGCTCCGAGGACACATCTCCCCGGCTTGGCATCTAGATGGATTGGAAATGGGAGCATGACCTTAGCTTGGCATTCCAGCCCTTGGGATCCTAGTCTAATGGGAAGGCCTTTCCCAGCCTGGTCCTGAAATGCTGCATCTCCATTTGAGATGTGCGTTGCGACATTGTGTGTGTGGAAGAGGTGGCACTTGGGAAAATGGATCTAAGGGAGCATTTCACTTTCAGGAATGCCACAAATGCCACGGGCGTGGGAGGTGCAAGTGCAGCGGCTGTCATGGGGCCGGCATGGTGAGTCACGTGTGGGCCAGTGGTGAGCAGGTGAGCGTGTAGGAGGGAGTCGGGGGTGGAGAGCTGGGCTGGGGTCCTGGGGCTTCCTACACTAACAGTGTCTCCTTGAGAAAATCACCCTTCCTTTCTGGACTTCCATTTTCTGATCTGTGAAATGGGAAATTTGGATGGTCTCTAAGGACCCTTTTACTTTGATGATTTGATTTTAATTTTTTTCTCCTTTCTTCACCCATCAGCCAACATATACTGAGCACCGACTTGGTGCTGGGCCCCGTAAGAGGACTGAGGCCTTGCATCTTTCTCTCAGGGATGCCTTGTCTATGGGGGAAACCAACAAGTAACCCCATTTGTAGTATAGGGCGATGGGTTCTGAGAAGATGAAGTTTGGGAGGCTTTGAGAGACAAAATAGACTGGGGCCTTGTTAGTTGCCTAGGGAAGCCCCAAATCAAGCCGCCAGCAGAGTTAGCTCTTCTGGGGGCTCTGAGAAAGAAGCCCTCTCATGCCTCTCCTGACCCCTGGCAGCTGCTGCCACTCCTTGTTATTCCCTGGCTTGTGGCTGTGTCACTTCAATCTCTGCCTCTGTTGTCATGGGGACTTATCATAAGGGCACTAGTCATTGGATGTAGGGCCCACCCTAGCTCACATGAGGTCATCACCTTACTAATTACATATGACTGCAAAGACTCTGTCCAAATGAGCTCATAGTCTGGTGTTCCAAGGGACTAGAACTTGGGGTGGACACTATTTAATCCACTATAGCGCCCTCAGCAGATAGCCAGGCTTTTGTGGCATTAGTTGTCTTTTTAAAACTTTTCTCAAGGCATTTTGAGGCTACTAACAGTCCCAAGGAGTAAGAAAAAACTCCTCATGTGTTCTCTGTCCATGATTTGAGCCTAATCCTTTGGACACACACTGGACACTCTGAACTGTGTCTTCACCCATCCTCCTCTCCACCACCAGCCCTTCTGCTTAACATCTTGTCCCCTGCCCACTCCTGCATCCTCCCTGGGTCCTAGTGGGCCATAGGCCAGCTTCTCTCTCTCCTCCTGGGTCCTGATTCCTGCCACCTGCCTCCTGTGACTTTCCTAGGGCCCCTCCCTACAGCCCTCCCTGTTCCTTCCTCCACTTCTGCTGCCCCCACTCCCTCTCTTTCCCCCCAGGCTTTCTCTGGAATGTCTCCAGAGCCCACCTGGGCCAACTGTGGGAGCGCAGCCTGGGGTACTTCCTCACCCAGCTTGGCTGGGGTCAGGTCTCAGGTCTCATGGTGAGGGATTAAAGAGGAGGCAGTAGCAGCTCACGGCTGGTCCTAGGATGTAGAATCTTTGAAAGCTAAAATTGGAAGGGTCCAATGACACTCTCACATCTAACCTTCCCATTTTACAGATGAAGGGCTTGGGGTTCAGGGGAAGGAGTGCCTTATGCCAAGATCACCAGGCTGGGATTTGAACCAGGTGTCAGGATGCCCTTGGCCTTGCTCCCTGCAAGGCCAGTGAGGGTTGAAGCTGTCATGTTTCTGCAGGCCAGGTGCCCATCCTGCAGCGGAGCCAAGCGCAAGGCCAAGCAGGCCCGGAGGTGTCAGCTGTGCTCTGGCTCTGGCAGGCGGAGGTAGGGAGGGTCTCCCCTGCATGGCAGTGAGGGGCTCTTGCTTACGGGCTTTCTGATGTTCCATTGTCTACCCATCTGGAAGTCAAGCAGACAGGCACCCACCTGTCTGTCACTGCTGTGTCCTAGCGCTCCTTCATAGTGGTGATCTGGGACTATATTAGAATGGGTGACCTTTTCTCATTGAACAATAGTTGGGTTGGGTGTGAGGACAGCTGTGCTGCAGGCAGAGAGGTGGTGGGATGAGTTAGCAGGAGAGGAGATTTTTTTCCTGCCTACATGAGGAGAAGTGAATATAGAAAACCACCTAAAGGTGAGATTTTGGAGGATCAGGTCCTTGGCAAACTCTCATTTATAACTGATAGCAGGGCATGAATGGAGGAAGAAATGAAGGAAAGTTGGTTGATTGACTAAAGAATCAACAAAGTTCCGTGTTTGCTCAGAGCGCTTTGCAAATGCAGCTGGCCACTGCATTTTGTAAATTGCATACTTTAACATATTTATGAATCTTTGAGGAAAACACAAAACCATAAGGAGTCAAGATTTTCAAAGTTGGATTGGTTAATGATGCTTTTGCCTCATCAATAACCAATCCAACTTTGAAAATTGGCTCTTGCCAGGCCAGCCTTCTGATAAGCCAGATGGAGAAGCTTTGGTATAATAACTGTGATTGGTAAAGAAGGCCTTTGATTTGGAAAGAAACTCATTTTTCCTTCATTTGCAAGTGAAAAGAATCCAGTCAAAACTGGCTTTGGCAAAAAAGCAAATGTACAGGCCCAGGTAACAATAAAGTTCAGGAGTACATTTCTGGGAGGGCTTCAGGCCCAGCTGGATCCAGGTGCCTAAACAATGTCTCCAGGAATCTGTCTCCCATTCTCACTTTGCTTTCTTTTGTTGCTTTACTCTCGGGTGGATGGTCCCCTATAGTAGCAAGAGGGACCACCTGTAGCTCCAGGCTCAGGAACCCCAGGAGAAAAGGATGTCTCTTTCCTCATAGTTCCAACAAACATACTGGGGTGGATGTCACTGCACTCACCTGGGTCATGTGCCCATGTTTTATAGCCAGGGAGATGGAATCAGATGCTTGGCCAGGCCAAGATCATAAACTTGTCACAGAAAAGGTGGGGGCAAGCTCAAGTACCATCTGGGCTGGATGTGGGAAGAGTGGTCCCAAAGGGATACTGAGGCACTGCCACCAGAAAAGGGAGGACTAGATGGCGGGTGGGAAGAACAATGCAGGCCCACCACAGACTACTCCATGAGGAAGGATTTGGGGGCGGGGCCTCTGGACGCCACTGAGCCCCTGGGACTGAGCTGCGGGACGGACTGTGTCCTTCTCAGGTGCAACACATGCTCAGGGAGGGGGAACAAGACCTGTGCCACCTGCAAGGGGGAGAAGAAACTGCTGCACTTCATCCAGCTGGTCATCGCGTGGTAGGTGGGAGCATCTCAATGCCATGGCCCATGGGGAGTGGCGGAGCACGTGGCCTGGGCTGATTTCCGCAGAGAAACTCTACATGGTTGGGGCTTTCATGAGGGCAGGGAGCTGCCATCTCTAGCAGGGGGAGAATTCCCTGAGGCAGTGTAGGGCAGTGGGAGGCTGACAGCCTTTTGAGCAGACAGTCCTGAGTTCAAATTCTGACATCACCACTGTCTAGTGTGGTGGCGGCAACTGAATGAGCAGAGCCTGCCTCTTGCTACAGCTCGAGTCCCCAGGGCTCCTGTGCAGCCTGAAGCTTCACAGGCAAAGATGAAATGAGATTCTGGAATTGAGTGTTCAATGTTCTTACTAGCTTCCTTTCACAGATGAGGAGGCGAGGCTCAGAGGAGCTACCGAACTTTTCCAGGGTCCTACCAGTAGCAATTCAGGGCCCCATGCCTGAGTCTGGCTGACCCCCAAGGCCCCGTTCCTAACTGCAAAATCACGTGCTTTTGTCTTCATCCTGTACTTCCAGGAAGAACAGCCTGTTTGAGTTCGTGTCTGAGCACCAGCTCAGCTGCCCCAGGGAGCTCCTTGCCAAAGCCAGAGGAGAAAACCTCTTTAAGGATGAAAACTTGATGGTAAGCAGGGCTTTGTAGACAGGGACAAAGAAGCTGGGTTCCTCTGGTCCTACTGTGGCACTGGGCTGATGACTGGGTGTGTGGGCATGTTCCTTGGCAAGGACAAGCTGGGTAAGAGTGGAGCTGCCCTGGCAGGGTGGAGGCTGGTGGGCCCTGCTTGAATTTCACATGCTCAGCCCTCTGTCCTTTCCACCTGCCATTTTTCCTTCCTTCCACCTTCTCTCCCATCTTCCTTCCTCTTCCTCTCTCTCTTACTCCTCCTTCCTTCCACAAACGTGAGACCCAGGAGGCTCTACACTAGGCCTTAGTCATTCCATGGCAAATAAGAGAGACCCTGTCCTGGCTGGGCACAGCCCTATAATCCTAGCACTCTGGGAGGCCAAGGCGAGAGGATCCCAAAGCAAGAGCAAGACCCCCGTCTCTACTAAAAATAGAAAAAAAAAAATAGCTGGCTGTATGGCAGGCACCTAAACTCAGGAGGTTAAGGCAAGAGAATCACTTGAGCCCAGGAGTTTGAGGTTGCTGTGAGCTACAAGGCCATGGCACTCTATCCAGGGAAACAGAGTGAGATCATCTCAAACAAACAAACAGAAAAAAAAATAGAGAAATTGAAAAAGAAAAACCCTGCCCTCACAGGTCTTGTAGTCTGGTGAGGGGTGACAGGGAGCATTTTAAATTAAAAACCATGTCAGATGTTGATAAGGGTTCTTGCCCCCCTTAGACAAGGAAGGG
This sequence comes from Galagoides demidoff, assembly GCA_963574575.1. NCBI lineage: Eukaryota > Metazoa > Chordata > Mammalia > Primates > Galagidae > Galagoides > Galagoides demidoff. The sequence continues at coordinate 12,140 of CAUYQV010043278.1, read as the reverse complement.
GCAGGAAGGAGTGGGGAAGGGGTGGGGAAAGCAGAGAAGGCCTCTCTGTGGAAGTGACTTCGGGCAGAAACCTGGATGCAGGGCAGGAGGGAGCAGACACCAGATGATGGCTGGGCAGAGATCTTGAGCATCTAATAGAGGGCAGGGAACATAGGGAGCTCAGACATGATTGGTGCTGGCAGCCAGACAAGATGGTCCTGTGGGCCAGCTGTCAGCACAGCCAGGGCACCACCTGCTCTTATAAATAAAGCTTTATTGGCACATGGCCCTGCATATTTCCTTGCACTTTGTCTATGGCAGCTTTCCTGCTATGGGGGCAAAGCTGAGGAATGACCAACTCCGTGGCCTATAGGGCCTAAAATATTTACTAGAACATCTGGCCCTGTGAATAAAAGGTCCCTGGACTACAGGGAGAGGTGCTCAGCCGCCATTCCTTGCCCCACAAATCAGCTTCCTAAGTCTCCCTCAGGCATCTTCCTCCAGGAAGCCCACCTCTGCCCTTGCCCCCTGTGCTCAGCCCCACACAGAGCCATCTTCAGGCTGTCACTGGCAGTTGGTGACTCTGTGAGCTGACCCTGGCTGGCATTGAGTTCTGACAGGGCAGGGTGATGTGACAGTCACTTCCTCACCCTTGGGATCCACAGAAGCTCCAGGCCCAAGTGAACAGTTAGCAAATGTTTGAGGACAGGCAGAAGGAGAAGGCTGCAATTCCACAGTTAGGGGCAATGCTTGTCTCTAATGCGTGGAAGGATTTCAAGTGGAAAAGGGTTGGAAAAGGGTTTGGGGGAGTAAACACCCTCATGCTTGGACTTTATTTTAAGCTGACTGTGAGCACTTGTGTTGCTCCATGGCTCACTTTGTATTAGCAGCTCACAGATAGGGCCTGGCACGTATCAGGCAGTTTGAATGTTCAAATGAAAAATGAATCTGGGTTCCTTTCCAGCTGCATGTACACACCTCACACGGCCATGATGACAAGGACCACGCCTGCCGTGGCCACTACGGTGTCTCCACACTTAACACGAAGCTGAGGACGCGTAGCTTGCAGTGGGGATAAATGGGCTGCTGTCTGGCAGGTTCCCCAGTGACTCATGGCTGTAGGTGTGGCACTGAGGTGGTCTGCGTCTCTCCCCAGGTGTACCCCATTGTGGACTTCCCCCTGCGGGACATCTCTCTGGCCTCCCAGAGGGGCATTGCTGAGCACAGTGCTGCCCTGGCCACTCACGCCCGTGTCCTGCAGCAGGTGAGCCCAGGCTGGGGCTGGGGGGTACTGTCCACCCTTTGGGGTTGTCCCAGGGCTGGTGGGACCAGGCTGATGATACAGTCCTTTCTCTGCCTGGGGGCTCTTTCCTGAGAACATCAGGGGGGAAGGATGAGGCAGAGTCAATGCAGCAACAGTGGAGGAAGTGGAGGGGGCAGGAAAGGGCTGGGGCTGACCCGAGGCCACTTCCAGGAGAGATTGGGATTTTGTTCTGAGAGAAACAAGATGTTGCATGGTGTCAAACACCCATGTGGCATAGTGTGATCCTGACACTAACTCCCTGATATTCAGGTAGGGGTAGGGAAAGCAGGAGAGTCAGAGCCTTGAGCCAGGCAGCTGCCCAGTGTCCCACTGCTCAGGGTGGGCAACTCCGGGACACCTGCCTGTGTACTCCCGGCTGCCTGTGTTCTGGCTGCTGCATGCTGACGGCCACTAGGTGGCGGTGGAGCCTGCCACTTCCCCAGCCAGCCCTGCCCTGCCTGGCCCCTCTTGGGGCTGGGGATTTGGCCTGCGGAAGCCCCCTGTGCTACAGCTCTGTTGGAGGGCGAACTGGCCGCTGGCCTTGCAGACTGGGCTCAGATCCTGGATCACCTATGATATTGGGTCAGCTACTCCTCTCTTTCCAGGCCAGTTTCTTACCTGTGAAAAGGAGGCACTAAACTAAAGCATCTCAGAAGGTTTTGAAAGAGGGAGATTATTTGCTTGAAGTGCTTTGGCACCAGACCAAAAAATGTCCCTTTTATTTCTGTCCTTTACAGTGACCATATCCTTTTCTCTCTCTCCGCACATCTTGCCTATTTTCAGGAGAGAGAGGGATGCATTTTATCTAAATGAATGTGGACCATCTTGGATCTGGGAGGGGACTTCAAAATCACATAGTTCAGACTCTGCCAAATAAAATGCCTTCCGGGGCCAAGTGGTGACGTGGGTGAGAGAACCTCTCATCCAAAGGGACCAGTCACCACTCAGCTTGGTGTAGGCACAGAACCCAGAGTTTCTAGACCGTCTGAAGTCCAGATTTGTATATGAAACCATCACATTTTCCATATTGTTAACAATTTATTTTCGAGCTAAGAATGCTATGTGGGCTCACAAGTCTGCTTTGGTCCAAGGGCCACTGTTGGCTTGCCCTAGTCCAATACAAAGTCATGACCTTCCCCCCAAATCAGAGGAGGCCTGAGAGTGGATGCAATTTGCCCGAGGTCACACAGTCTGTAAGGGACTATGCCCAGGCATAGGATTGTTTCTTGATTCCAAGTCCAATGTCATTATTCATTGCATTCAAGATATACAGGTGACTCTGAAAGCTAGTCTAGGCTTGCAGGGGTCTCATCAGTGGAGAGCGGGACAGAGGGCCCTTTTCACAGGACCAGACCCAGAGGGTGCCCTGTACTGACCGGGCTAGCACCTGCTGCCCTGCTCTGACACTCACTGGTGGCTTTGAGCTCTTCTCTTCCTTTCCTGTGGCCTCAACGTCCTTGTCTGTAGAATGAGGGGAGTTGGACGTTGTCTTAGGTTAGGTTCTGCAGAAGCAGACCATGAGATGAGGACGTGTGTGCACGGCATTTAAGGAAGGGATCCCAGGAGAAACCAGGAGGAAAGAGGGAGAAGGAAGACGTCTGGATTTGGGGAGAACAGTCCACTGAAGACCCAGGAATAGTCTCTAGAGGGCTGGCTCTTCAACACTGGTGTGCTATGGTTTGAGTTACAATTATGAGGCCCAAATGTTAAGGCATTGTCTTTGGGGATGAGTAGAGGGGAGAGAAATAGTGAGTGAGGTGAGGAAGTTATTTTAGCAGCTTGTGGACACTAGTTGTCATCTGGAGACTTTTTTACTTTTCAGGCTGATAATTGGAGTCCTTTTTGGGCCCTTTATTTGGTAGGTGGGAAAATGGAGGCCCGAGGAGGGGAAATGACCTGCCAAAAATCACACAGCATGTTGGTGGCAGGTCCGGGACTCTAAGTCAGGACTCTTGATGCTTCCCCTCTGGGACATAGCCCTGTCTCAGGCAATATAAGCCATTTGCAAACCAATCCTGGCCAGGAGTGGTGGCTCATGCCTGTAATCCTAGCACTCTGGGAGGCCAAGGTGGGTGGATAGCTTTAGCTCATGAGTTTGAGACCAACCTGAGCAAAAAAGCGAGACCCTGTCTCTAGTAAAAATAGAAAAACCGAGCGATCGAGAGGATCACTTGAGCCCAAGAGCTGGAGGTTGCTGTGAGCTATGACACCATGGCACTCTGTCCAGGGAGACAGCTCGAGACTCTGTTTCAAAAAACAAACAAAAACCAGAACAAATCTTAGAGCTGGGCAGTGTAAGCCAGGGCACCAATACACATTTTTCTTTAAAAAGGAACAAAAGAAGGAGTCACTTCTGTGAATCTTTTTTTCTAAATTTGCCTTTAGTTCTGGAACTTTAGACAAAGATTCATGCCAATATTTTTCTCAGGACAGAGTAGAATCTAATTATGAGCAGACGTATAATGTGCGCCCCCCAGGCCAGCCCAGTGGTGACCATGGGACCTGGAATCTGTCATTGCCCTGCCAAGGCCAAGCCACAGGGACAGATAAACAACTGCTTACAAGATCACCACTTGATGGCGCTTCATGTCTTGAGCGATTTGTACCAGAAACAGATGGAGGCAGGTGGGGGTGGGTGGGGGTGGGGGTGGGGGTGGTATCAGTCTATTCTCCCTGAGATCTTAGCAGATAAGTCTGGAAATGAGAGTGGTCCTGACCTTGGTGTCCAGGCCTTCTGAGCAGTGACACTGCCAGCCATCTCTCTTGCTCTTTACTTTCCCCTTTTGGGGTCTTTTGCAACAAAATTTCAAGAGAGGCCTTTTTTCTTTTATTTTCAAAATTAGCATTGATAATGCATGTCTTTATATAAAGAAAAGTCGGTCTCCTGATCTCATTTGGTTGTCTCAGCAGCTCTGTGAAATGGAAGTTTTTGTACTCATTTCTCAAATGAGGAAACTGAGGCCCAGAGAAACAGAGTACAAGGATTACAGGAAACTGAAAGGAAATGTCATGCCCTCACTGGAACTCCCCTCTTTCTTCTGCAGGGCAGCAGGGAGCCTCTCAAAATCCCCTCCCAACTGGGCTCCCCGGGGATTGCTAGAGGAGTTTTTTTTCTAGAGTGGAGAGAAAAGTTGAAGCAGCCAGATGGCTTCAGCCACACTCCTGGCCTGTTTTACCTTTTTCCCTGGGCCTCTGAGCCATCAACTAGAGCAACAGGACTTGGGACTCTTGTCTCAACAGAAAAAAATTCCTGCAAGTAAAGAGGGTCTGACCCTGGGCCACTAATGCCACCTCTCTTTGGGTTTGAGATTCCTAGACCAGAGTCTGGGCCAGGGGAGGAATTCATACAGAGAATTTAGGGGTTGGGGCACAGAACCTGGTCCACAGTAAGTCTGCAAGAAAGTTTAGCTCAAATGACAGGGAGTAACATTCCTATACCAACTATGCAACCTAGTTGCCAATAACAAAACAGCGCCCAATGCTAATGGAGATGGGGTGCCTCCATAGGGGCCTAAAGCTTTCTCCCAAGGTGGGGCTATTGTGTTCCAACCAGGGCATCATCACGAGGACAGTTGTTACAGGACTGCTCAGAGAAGGGCCAGAGAATAAGGGACTTAGGACCACCCTGGGGGAGGAAGAGAGCTCCCCATCCTCTACTGGGGGGCATTTAAGAAGAGGTAGATGCTGAGGCAGCAATGTGAGGATTGCAGCTGTGGCGAGCAGGGGGCCTTGAACCTGATAATCTTTCAAACCTGAAATTCCATGAGCCCCTGGAACTCAGTTTCCCCATTTGTAAAAGGGAGTGGGAATAGCTGAGAAAGACTTTTCTCAAAGTAGGGTCGATATAAAATAATAGTGGTGGTGGTGGAGGAGAAGGTCTGAGAAAGTATCTCTCTCAACACAGTCCGCCAAGCTGTGACATTGGGGGGTAGTCAATGCTTTATCTTAAAATTTAATTCAAATTTTATAAACTACTCTCATGGTTGTTTTAATATAAAAATGTGTTAAATGACTTTATCCTCCACCTTGTCCCAGCATCCCATCTGAAAATTAATGCTGCTAGTGGCTTGTGGCTTAGCTTGCGGCTCTCCATGTACCCCAGAACTCCCCTAAGAATGCCTGTGCCCACTTGGTGAGACCTAGATCAGGTGAGAAGTCACTTTGGCCAGAAGATAGGGGATGTGAAAGAGCATAGTAGAAAATACATCTAGAAAGGCAGATCGGAGTCATTTTGTGCAAGTCCTAGAATGCCAACTGCAGAGCATGAACTTTATCCCACAGGTAGTAGGGAGCCACTGAAGGTTCTTGAGCAGGCGAGTGACTTAAACAGATCACTGAAGTTATACTTGGCTATTTGTTTCCTCAGCGCCAGACCATTGAGCTGATCCCCCTCACAGAAGTTCATTACTGGTACCAAGGAAAGACTTATGTCTACTACATCTATGGCACTGACCACCAGGTGCATGCGGTTGACTACCCTGAGCGGTACTGCTGTGGCTGCACCATCATCTGACACAACACAGCTGTTCCCAGGACCTGCCATTCACGTTTGCCAAGGAGGACAACAGGGAGTCTCGGAGTTTACTCATAGTTGGCTACTTTGGAGAACTATATACAACCCCCAGCATGTCCTTCCAGAAAAATCAGCTTATCATCTGTCAAGCCTCAACTCCTTTTGGTGCCCTTCTGGTGGAATTCAGCTACACACATTCCTTTAGGGCAAATGAAATAAATAATTTAAATAGCAAGGGCTTTGTCTGGGTCTCCAAGCTAATGCCCCAAGGAAGCCTGTGATTTGATTTTGCTTTTCCCTTTGTCCATCTTGGGTCCGGTGTGCTAGTCCTAGTGTGAGCCTCTTGCCAAGCTGAGGGTTATTGAAATGTTTAAAGATACACCCAGATTTGCTGCCCCGATGCACAAGAAATAATGAAGGCACTTAAGCATAAAGCACAAAATTCTACTGCCTGTTCTATGGGTCAGGAATTCAGACACCTCTGCTCCATCGTGTCTGGAGGATTTGAAGCGTGGGGTGGCTCAAGGGTGGGGACTGAAATCTTCTGAAGGCTGATTCACTCCTTTGTCTGGCAGTTGACGGCGGCCACTGGCCAGGCCCTGGCATGGGGCCTCTGCATGGAGCTGGGGCTTCCTCACAACATGGCAGCTCTGGGGGCGAGAGCCCCTTCTGTAACTGGAGAACAAACCAGCTGTGTTGTATAGACTAAGACTCTGTATCTAACATGGCATGTATGTAGGAGATTTAGAGAGCGATTTTGAATGATGCAGTTTTTTTTTAACAGCACAGGCTGACCTGAGAACCTGCTCACTGAGTAAGATGTGAACTTGGTGTTCTGTGTACCAAGCATGTGCAGGAGCCCCACCTGGCAGAGGGAGGCTGGGTGGAGGGGACACCCTGCAGACCTAGTGCTGGGTCAGCGTTGGAGAGGTGCCCTGGGCTGGATGGGCCTCCATGAGCTTGGTGGTAGGTAACCTGTCATCTTACAGTGTCCACACCGCACCCAGTAGGAGATTGTTACAGCAGGCAGTGACCTCAGGAAGCAGACACTGAGAGGGCACCAACTGGCCCTCACATTTCTCCACCAAGATGAGGCTGTAACAGGCCTAGTTGGGGTAGGCCCAACCCACAGGGCATCACTGATAAATGATTTGCAATGAAGACTCCCATCCTCACCTGCTACTACTTGAACCCTGGCTCACCCCAGGATCACCAAACTCGTGTTTAGGTGTTGCTGTTTTCACAAGATTGGCTGAACCATATTGGTGGGTCCTGGCTTATGGTGGGGTGATTGGCCTTGGTAACAGGAGCAGCAGGGGTTGGGGCGGGGCGGGGGGTAGTCCCAGCTCCCTGTTACTGCACAGAAGCCCGAGGGGAACTTGACCAAGGGGCAAAGAGACGTGAACTTGGAGGCTCAGGTTTTGGCTTTTGCTCTGGCTCCTTCAGACAATTCTGCAGGCTCAGCTTGTCGGGGGACCAAGATGAGGTGTTTCTCAGGGGTAGTCAGGGTGCACTGGGCCACAGACAGCATACACGCCCTGAGGACAGAACCTGGTGGTGGCAGGGGAAAGGGAAGTTTACCCACGGAAGAGCCCACCTCCTCCTACTCCCACAGCTCCAGCATGCTTCAGTCTGGGGGGCTTTGCTGAGGCTTAACAAGGAGGGCCATCACCTCCCACCCCAGTGTCCCTCTGGCCTGCCTCTGTGGTCCTCAAGGAGACACTTCTGCCTCTAAGGGACATTGTACAAATGAAGGGGACGGTTTTGGGTTGTTGCAATGATTAGAAGTGCCACTTTTGGTATCAGGTGAATGGAGTCTAGGAAATTCAGATGCCCGGCATTGTCTGGGAGCATCTCACGTGACTTGGAGATATCCTGCTGACATCATCCTGTAGAATGTCACTTAGATATACACAGAAGTCTCGTGAGTTATCATTTCATGTAATGGTAATTTTCATTTCACGTTCACCTCTGTTCTTTGGTTTTTCCACGTGTTTTTTTCCATTTCTTGTTTGAAACGACTCCTGATCATTTTACTTTCCTTAAAACTAACTACTGACCACTTCATCTCGGCTCCTTATGTGGCTGCGCCTGAGCGTGTGCAAACCGAAACTCACGTATTTAAAGATCACTCATTTCTCCTTTACATTTCAGTTTGGGCAAAAGTTGCTTTTGTGTAGGGTGGCGCCTGTGGCTCAAAGGAGTAGGACGCCAACCCCATATGCCGGAGGTGGTGGGTTCAAACCCAGCCCCAGCCCAAAACTGCAATAAATAAATAAATAAACATTCACATAAATATATGACATCTTTCAGATGAAAGAGAAAAGTAGCCTTACACTTTGGGGATCGTTTAAAACAAACAACATCTGTTATGTAGGTTGGGCTATATGTGAACTGAAATTTATTTAAAGGGAGCTTGGAGGTTGTTAAGGTTAGAACACGGTGACCCATCCACACTGTTTGCTTGTGAACCCAACAGCAACACGGCAGCTGGAATAAAGTGGTGCAGAGGAACAGTGTCCCAAGTGAGCGGCAGGTGAGGAGTAGCAATGAGCTGAGAGCCGCAGAAACTTTAGTTCTGATGCTTCCACTAAAACCTCACATGGGTACCGGGCACTCCTGCCTTTTGACAATTGTTTTTCCTTGCACTGTCATCTGTTTTTATAACATTCATTGAAGCCAGGATATGATTTCATTTGCTCTTCCTTCCTCTCTCTGTTGTAATATGTAGCCTTGCACCCAAGCGGAGTCGCTGGGGTAGAAAGTAGAACATAAGGACGTGCCTAACCCTAAAACTGTCCACCGTGGACTGTGGCTCTGGACCCGATGCAATTTTATTTTGCAAGAATATTAAATTCAAGTTACTTGCTTTGTCTTGATCGCCCTGCTGAAGGAGAACACTAGTGCCGTTCTTTCCTAGTCACTGACAATCACAGGGTCTGTGCCAGGTGGCCCTGGCCCCGCTGGCTTAATGAGAATATCACAAAGATCTGAAGTCTCTGCCCTAAGTCTGCAGAATAATAGAAGAGACTATATGTAAACACAAGAAAATGAAAGGATCAACATGAGGGTGAGTAGCTGGACAAGAGGAAAATACAACCCAAGGTGGAGGTGGTACTTACAAGGACGAATTCACAGGGACTTAAGCAGAAAAGGTCATTGATTAGCTCTTGTACCTTAATCAAATTTACCAGCTTCAGGTGTAGCTGGATCCAGGGATTTGAACAATTTTGTTCCAACACAATCTCCCCTGCCCTCTGCCTTTTCTGTATGTTTCTCTCTCTTTTGCTTTTGTTTTCAAGCAGCCTTTCTCCACCTCCCCCTGATAGGAAGACAGTTCTACTAGTAGCTCTAGAATGTAATGATATTGTGCTCAGTGACACTAGGAAAGCACCCCAGAAATACTTCTCTGTGGTATGGCCTGGGTCACATGCCCATCCTTGAACCAATCACTGGCTAAGGAATACAGTGATTGTATTGGTCAGCTGAGGTCACATGTTTCCCCAGCAGGGTCAGTCTCTGCCAGATCAGAAAGGAGACTGGAAGCTGGGGAGGCAGAAACATTACCTGACCACTAGTGGGGCAGACAGAAAGTGCTGAGTTTCTCCAGGATGGTGTTCTGGAGTTTTCTGTGTGCTCTGTCACAAATGACATCTTATGCCAAAGAGGAGAGATTGGGGAGGGTCCTTTCCTTGCCAAGCCCTGCATTTCCCTTCCCTGAATTGCTGGGGTTGCAGGGCTCATATGCTTCTGCACTTTGGTTATTAAAAGTCTGAGTTTGGACTGACCTGGGGCTTACTTCTTGAGGGTGTTGGGGGAGGCATGTGGTCTTGGAATGGGGAAGTGTGTCTATGTGCGTGCGTAATGTGTGTGACTGTGAGTGTGTGTACGTGTGTTTGCTGAGAGGGAGGGTCACTGCTAGAAAGCAGGAGGGACTTCTTCCCCCGCCTGGTTTTCCTTCCCTTCTTTCCTGGTCCCTGCTGTTCTTTGCATTTCTTAATATGATGGCCTTCATCCTGTGGTCAGCTTGTTATAACATGCCTGACTTCAATTTTTAGGGTAGCTGTTAATATGGAGAATGATTTGAAAAACTGTTTTTCCAGTCAGGGCAAATGACCCATATGGGAATTATGCTTCTCAGCAGGAAGGGGCCTAGGACACAGGATGGAACATTTTTTAGGGGAGACAATCAGTGGCATCCAGAGTCACCTGGTGTGGCCTCTGTGATCACAGGCTGAGGTGCACACCTTGGCTGGACTACATGTCACCAGTCCAGGGTGCACACCTTGGCTAGACCAGTGCCCCTCTGCTTGCCTGCTCTACCTCTGGAGGACCACCTGGCTGTTTGGACAGGCGTAAGGACTGCAGTTGTGGAGATACCAGCTCTGAGTTGCATGGGGGGCTATAGGAGAGGCAGGTGTTGGGAGGGAGAGCTCGAATTTTCAGGCATTGGGGGTGGAGCAAAAGGGGGTGTACAGGCAGAGGTTCTGGGGACCATGTGACTTAGGCAAAGGTTTCCAAAAGCCAGTCCAAGTGTTGGGACCTGACTGTACACCAGCCTTGCCTGCAAAGCTCGTCGGATGCAGACTCCACTCTCAGGCCTAGATGTTTGCGGTAATGGTGGATGAGAATCTATGATATAAACAAGCACCCCCAGAGAGTTCTTAGGCAGAGTCAGAACAGGAATTTGAACCTGGAGTCAAAATAGTTGGGCATTGGGATTAAAACTCTCAGCCTTAAGTGTCATTTCTTAGCTCACAGTGGGCAGGCCTCCTTTAAGCCTCAGTTTCTTCATCTGTGAAATGGAGATAATCTTTAGCTACTCCAAGGGCTGTTTGAAGACTCACAGGAGACACTGGGTGTAACACCAAAGCTCTGCCTGAATGTTTTTCTTAGTAAGAGTGGGAAGACAGCCCTGATAGTTTCCAAGGCTCCCCCCTTGCTTCTCACTGTGTCCCCTGTTCCTGAGACCTAGGAGAAGCTCCTTCCAAACCAGTGGCTTCAGGGTCCATGTCAAATCCCAGTGGTTCCTGGGCCGTGGGGCCTCCCGCAGGACCCGGAGCCTTAGGGAAATTGAGCGGGCTGCAGAAAGGTACTTCAGAAACGGATTTAGTATATCTTCAGTTATAGGCTCCAGATAAAGTGTTTTATCCTTCCAAAGGCAGGAGGCCATAGGAAACAATGGTGACATTTAGGAAGCGGGCTTGAGATGCTGGACTGGAAGTTCACGAGAGGTCAACACTTTAGCTCTTGATTTCAAAGCATTCGTCCGTTCACTCATCCAGCCATTGGACTCGAGCTGAGCCCCTTACCGGGGAGACAGGTGAACCAGCCTCTCCCTGATCTTGCCTTGAGGACTCTGCCCTTCAAGTCCTCACTGGCATCTTTGCAGGCTTAGCCACGCGGCAGGTGCTGGTCTCAGCTCTTCACGGTGTCCCTGACACGAGTCCTGTGAGTTCGGTATTATAATTCCCTTCATTTGACAGAGGGGGAAACTGGGGCCCAGAGAAGTTAATCGAGATCACGCATCTAGGGGAGAAGCAGGGATTGGGGACATGGGCAGTCTGGCTGCGAAGCCCACACTCTCCCCGTTAGATTGCGGGAGGCAGACACGCTAACAACCTGTCCCTTAGACCCTCCCTGTCCTCAGGCATGTTCATGCACCTTGCCCACAACAGGGGAGCCAGTGAGAGGTGGAGGAACATCCTGGAACTTTCTAGCCCCAGTGGGGCGGCTCACGAATAGTGGATGGGATGTGCTCTCTACCGCCACCTACCTCTCCCCACCGGGACTGAGCGCCGGGCGGCCCAGCCCAACCTGTGTCTCACTCCACTTTATTTGGAATTGCCCGCCAAATAAATCACTCCCACTGACAGCCTTGGCTTGAGATCTACTTGTGGCACATAGCCCTGTCTATGCCACAGGATCTTCCAGAATTCTGTATCCTTTAAGAAACAAGGGCCTAAGTCTTCTTCACAACTGTAGCCCCCACCAGAGCATGCAAGGGATAACTGAATGGAGTCTTGGGCTGCAAAGATTTGGGAGGCACCGCTTTGTCCCCGAGGGGGACAGTGAAGGCTTCTCAGAAGAGATGACATTGAGCTGTTGACTCTGGATCCAACCGCCGCCCGTCAACTTACCATTAAAGGGAATTTCTGTCACTGATTTTCTCCTTGCCTTTAAAAAAAATATTAATTATAATTCTTTTTAAAAATTAAATGATAGCTGTGTACATTAATGCAATCATGGGGTACAGTGTGGTGTTTTCATATACAATTTGAAATATTTTCATCAAACTGGTTAACTCAGCCCTTATGTCATTTTCTTAGTTATTGTGTTAAGACG
>CAUYQV010043277.1:0-21658 GCA_963574575.1 Galagoides demidoff | reverse complement strand
TGGCTGCAACCAAAAAATGGCCGGGCGTTGTGGCGGGCGCCTGTGGTCCCAGCTACTTGGGAGGCGGAGGCAGGAGACTCGCTTGAGTCCAGGAGTTGGAGGTTGCTATGAGCTGTGATGCCAAGGCACTCTACCCAGGGGGATAGCTTGAGGCTCCGTCTCAAAAAAAAAAAAAAAAAGAATGCTGCATTACTTTTGTTCAGCACTTTATGTTTCAAATTATTTTTACACATTAACTCATCCCATCCCATAAGGAGCCCAGGAGGTCAAAATCATTGTTCCATTTGCACTTTACATATTGGTGAATGAGGTTAGAAGAAAGCATCCTGCTATTAGGTAGCAAATCAGATATGAAAACAGCTTACTTTGGTTCAGTATAAATTTAGCATAGATTATTAAACTGTTCCATGCCATGTTTTATTTATTTTTAAAATCTCTTTAGAGACAAGGTCTTGCTGTGTCATCTAGGCTGGAGTGTAGTAACACAATCTTAGCTTTAACTCCTAGGATCGAAAGATCCTCCTGCTTCAGCCTTCCCAGGCAGGCAGGACCATGCTCAGTTTTAAATTTTTTATTTTATTTTATTTTTTTGAGACGGAGCCTCAAGCTATCCCCCTGGGTAGAGTGCCATGGCATCAAAGCTCACAGCAACCTCCAACTCCTGGGCTCAAGCGAGTCTCCTGCCTCCGCCTCCCAAGTAGCTGGGACCACAGGTGCCCACCACAACGCCCGGCCATTTTTTTGGTTGCAGCCATCATTGTTGTTTGGCGGGCCGGGCTGGGGATTTGAACCCGCCACCTTAGGTGTACGTAGCTGGCGCCTTAGCCAATTGAGCCATAGGCGCCGAGCCAAATTTTTTATTTTTTAAGAGACCAGGTTTGGCTGTGTTGCCCAGGCTAATCTAGAACTCTTGTCGTCACGCGATCCTCCTCCCTCGGCTTCTTGAAGTGCTAGGACAACAGCTGTAAGCCATGCACCTGTCCCTCATTTCATCCTTACAATAACTATATGGAATATATAAAGGAAGGCACTTAACATTCATTTTCTCTTCTCATTCTCTTACAACCCTGGGAACTAAACATTATATGTTTTCATTTTATTGATGAGGAAACTGAAGCTTGAAGTAGTTAAACCCTTTGTCCAATATCACAGGCTGCTGCCTACCACTTATTAAGTGTGGATGGCACGACGCCACGAACCGCGCTCAGTTATTTACAGGCTTTGTTATTCTCTTAAGCCTCTCAATAATCACACGATGTCTGTATTCTATTTTTTTTTTTTTTTGAGACAGAGCCTCAAGCTGTCCCCCTGGGTAGAGTGCTGTGGCATCACAGCTCACAGCAACCTCCAACTCCTGAGCTCAAGCGATTCTCCTGTTTCTGCCTCCCAAGTAGGTGGGATACAGGCACCTGCCACAACGCCCAGTTATCTTTTGATTGCAGCCGTCATTGTTGTTTGGTGGCCCAGGCTGGATTCGAACCGGCCAGCTCAGGTGTATGTGTCTGGCGCCTTAGCCACTTGAGCCACAGGTGCCGAGCCGATGTCTGTATTCTTATCCTCATTTAGATCCAATTTATCCTCATTTAGTAGAAAAGTGTGTTCAGAGAGGATGCGTGACTGTCCCAAGAACACACAGCCAGCGGGCCGCTGAGGCAGGATTCACTCAGCTACCAAAAAAGCAGATCTGGAACTCTGACTCGGTTCTTCTGTCCCCAGCCCAGGGCTTCCTCTCTCACACTCCAGGGCCTCGTTCACCGCCAGACCGAAGCAATTGGCGACCTCCAGGTAGGCCGGGACCCGTCTTCGTCGAAGGCTCAGGAAGCCACAACTGGCAGGAGACCTTTCTTCACCTGCCCTCCCTGGACAGCTCCGGATCAACCGTAGGTGGCGGGCGAGAACCTGGGTCCGCACGGCGACGGCGGGCGCAGGGCGAGGCCGTACAGCCCGCGGGAGAGGCTCCCGGACCGCCGCGCGTTCCAGCGGCAGAGCCGGGTGGGTGGGGCGCGAGTGCCGGGCTCCCGCCCCCTCCTCCCGCCCTTCCTTCCTCCCTCCCTTGGTCCCCGGCCGGCGGACCCGCGGGCAGGCACTGCCCAGGCTGGACGACCTCCGGTTCGCTCCTGGAGAAGCGCCGCGGAGGAGCGGGGCCGCCAGCGAGCTCCTGGGACCGTCCCCGTCCGCGCGCGGGCGGCGCAGAGCCTGCGCATCCCGGGGTCTGGGCAGGGCGGACGCCGGGCGGCAGGGAAGCCGGAGAGATGGTCGCGCGTGTGGTCCTCCTGCTGCGCGCCTTGCCGCTGCTGCTGTGCCGCCGCCTGGACGCCGAGCCCGCGGAGCACGTAGGCCGGGAGCAGCGCGAGGAGGCGGAGGTACTGGATGTGCGCCGAGAGGACAGCGGTCCGCTTGCTTGGGACCCGCCAGACTTCACAGTCAGGCCGCTCGGCAATTCCCCCCTGAGCGGACACTCTGCGCTACCTTCCCCTTGTCCTCCGACCGCTTCACACTTGCACACAAAGAGTCAGGGCAGTATTCTTCCCCGTGCCAGGGCTGGAACCGCACCCCCACGCGGAGCCGTATTGATGGGCAGGGACAGGGGTCGGGGACAGCGACAAGAACGGACAGAAGGCAAGAACTGAGCGGGGACCCCCACACCGGTTTGGCACGGAGCCACAGCCCCTCACCATCTAGGCTGGGAAGACTTGACGTTTATTTGTCAGATGCCCCCCCAACCCGATGAGGGCCCCCAGTTTGGTTCTGATGGAGGGGGTACTGCTGACTGGCTGAGACGCGGGACAGATCGCTGGCTTCTTGGCTGCCAGCTGCCACTGGCCGGCGTGAGCAAGCCATTTAAACTATTCAGATTAGTTTCTTTATAAAATGAGTAAGCATGGAATAGCCACAAAAGGTTTTTCTAAGGATTTTCAAATAGGGATTCAGGACTGAATTTGAGAAAAGGGGGCATAGAGGTGAAGGTGAACCTTAAAGATTTCCCATTCCATTTTCTCACTTTGGATTCAACTACTAGCTACTTTTTGTGAGGTGGGAGTGGGAATTGATTTGAGGTGTTTATATTCTAGATGAGGTGATCGTAATGACACAACAGTATTATTTCTTTCTTCCCCAGAGAAGCACCTCTATTTGTGTTCTTATCTCTTCTCAAGAATAGGACAGGAGTCTACACTATCTTAAAGAGAAGGGTTGTGTGAATGAGTTATAAATTACTGAGTCCAAGGCTCTGCTCTGGGACGCCTGCTCTTCTAAGAGCGTCGTGTCTGAACTAAAACTCCCTTCTTCCCTTCCCTAGAAGGGGCAAGCTGAATTTGGGGAACTCGCAGAATGAGGAGGGCCCTCTCAGAATGGCTGTCCCCCTCCACCAGCCAGCTCCCATCCCTGCTCTTTAACGTTTAGAAGTGACCTTACTTCAACAAAGGAATCTTCTCTCTGACTCCTTCAGCCCCTCCGCTCCTAAGCATAGTCTCTTGCTCTGAGCTCTCTGCTTTTGCATAGTCAGGGAATCACTTTGTTTCTCTGAATTTAGACTCTTACAACATCAAGTATGGAGTCCTCGCAGCCCCAGGAGAAGGCTGCTGTCTACCAAGCCAAGTCTTGTTAACAGTCCCACTCCACCACCCCCAAAGTTGGGGTTGCAGGCAATCCTTGGCAAGGGAACAGAGGCAGTATCTTTGCTGCCCATGCCTGTGGTGGCCCCAGATGGAGGGAATTTCATCTTGGGGTATGCTTGGGAAACTTAATATCTAGCAGATTGAATCTCTTTCAGTCTACTTAACATAAATTTGGGGAAGGGAATTTTTAACTGTGAGAACAAAAAATAATTTAAAAGTATAAAAATTCTAGAAATATGTAAAGAATGGGTCTGTGTCTCTGTATGTCTATGCATGTTATGCATATGTTATGTGCGTCTGTGTGTCTGTGTATATATGTGGTTCTAGATATGATTTTTTTTAAGACAGTCTTACTTTATCACCCTTGGTAGAGTGCTGTGGCATCATAGCTCACATCAACCTCAAACTCTTGGGCTCAAGCCATCCTCTTGCCTTAGCTTCCTAAGTAGCTGGGACTACAGGTGCCTGCCACAATACCTGGCTATTTTTTTAGTGGTGACGGAGTCTCCCTTTTGCTCAGGCTGCTCTTGCACTCTGGAGCACAAGCAATCCACCCGCCTTGGCCTCCCAAAGTGCTAGGATTACAGGTATGAGCCACCTTTCCTGGCCTCAATTCTAGATATGATTAATTGCATGGGTTCCAGCGCCAGATAGACCTGAATGCAAACCATGGATAAATCATTTAACCTCTATGAACCTCTATTTTCTTCTCTGTAGGATGAGGAATTAATAATGCCTGTTTCACAAGATTCTTGTGTGATTTCATTGAGATAATATAGTAGAACCTCCATAGTTGACTGCCTCCTTATGTTAACTACCTCCTTAAATTAACCTAATTTTCATAGACAGCCATGCACCACGTGTACGGATCAGTATAGTAGGCCTAGTTCCTTATGTTGATCACCTGCATGTGTTGACCAGTTTGTTACAGTCCCTTGAGTGGTCAGCTTACAGATGTTCTACTGTATATGTAAAATGCTTCACACAGTGCCTAGTTTATAGACAGTGGGCTATAAAAGGAGGTTGCTCCTGATGTTGTTGTTTTTTGTTTTTGTCTTCTTTTTGAGACAGTCTCACTTTGTTGTCCTCAGTAAAGTGGTGTGGTGAGGTAGCTCACAGCAACCTCAAACTTCTGGGTTTAAGCAATTCTCTTGCCTCAGCCTCCCAAGTAGCTGGGACTATGGGCACCTGCCATAATGCCCTGCTATTTTTAGAGACGAGGTCTCACTCTGGCTCAGGCTGGTCTTGAACCTGTGAACTCGGGAAATCCACCCACCTCACCTTCCCAAGTGCTGGGATTATAGGTGTGAGCCCCCGCGCCCGGCCTTGTTAACGTCATTATTATCTTTACCATTATTTTAATGAACAGAGTTGCTGATTAAAGTCCTAGCTTGGAGACTAGCTCTCTACAACAATAACACAGGATGAAATATGCAAGCAACTATTTTCAGCATGGGACAACAGATTCCAGAGAGACAATGTTACAGTTACTATGGCTACATTATAAATTGCCCCAAAACTTAGTAAAGTAAAACAACCATTTATTAAGTTCACAGATATTGTGGGTTGAAATTTCAAATTGGATGCATCAGGGTAACTTATCTCAATTCTACGGTGTCTGGGGCTGGAATCATCTGAAGCCTATTTACTTACATATCTGGCAGTTGATAACTGGCTGTCAACTGGGGGCCTCAGTTCTCCATGTGGGCCTATCCTTATGGTCCCTCTGCGTGGGACTTCCTTACAATGTAGTAACTAAGTCCCAGGGATAAGTGTTCTGAAAGAGAGGGAGAGATCCTTTTTATTATTTAAATAGTCTTGGGAGTTCCATAGCATCACACTCCATTGGCTAGAACAGTCAGTCACAAGCTCCAACCCAGATTCAAGGGGTGGGACCATAGACCCCACAATTGGTGGGAGGAAGGCTGAAGTCACATTGTAGGAAGAGCACAGTAAAGAGAGATATCACTGTGGTCATATAGGGAAATACAACTATACACAGAAAGAAAACCCACAACATGACCCCATAATTACCCCTGCTCTTTGCTCAGGGACGATTCCCTAACTGCAACGCAGGGAGCTAGACCCCACACTGAGCACAGCAGTCCTGCTGACCAGTGGCAAAGGTCAGAGTTCAGGGCCATGGAAGCAGCTGGAATTTGTGGAGCAATGTATCACAGAAGAGAGAGTTGCACTGGCTCGGCGCCTGTGGCTCAATCAGCTAAGGCGCCAGCCACGTACACCTAAGGTGGTGGGTTCGAATCCCCAGCCCGGGCCCGCCAAACAACAATGATGGCTGCAACCAAAAAATGGCCAGGCGTTGTGGCGGGCACCCGTAATCCCAGCTACTTGGGAGGCTGAGGCAGGAGACTCGCTTGAGCCCAGGAGTTGGAGGTTGCTATGAGCTGTGATGCCATGGCACTCTACCCAGGGGGATAGCTTGAGGCTCCGTCTCAAAAAAAAAAAAGAGAGAGTTGCCCTAAAGGGGGTTCCCCTAAGTCTGTATGGGGTTCATTGAGGTCTATGCCAGCTCATATATGATGAGACTATCTATGCAAGGCTTATCAGAGAACAGCACCTATGTGATTAGGAACAGAAAAAAGACTCTAAAGTTGAGAAGTTCTGGAAGATGTTGATAGTCTGGACCAGCCAAAATGAAAAAAAAAAAAACCAAAAAACTCTTTAAGACCTAGGCATCCATTGGAAACACTGGTGAGCCCATGTTTTAGGGGGAAGGATCATGAAGTAAAGACCTACGGTAACAAAGCTTGGAAATGGGTAAACATAAAATACGTTTTCCCTTGTCATAATTTCCTTGCAAGACAACTGACTACCTAAAGCAAAACAATAATACAGTCTGGTAATTGACATGTCAGGTGTGAAGTAGGAAATGGGGTATCAAGCGGGAAGTGTAAAATGTTCTAGTATTGGTATAACTTTAAGTCTAAGTGGGCTAAGGTAGGTTAAGGATGCACTTAGACAAGTTACAGGAGTCATAACAGCAAAAACAAAAACAAAAACTGAAAAATCAAACTTTCCTAGATCTGTAGACTAATTTCTGTCTTTATATATTTGCATATCTGGGACATTCTATCTAAATGGAATCATGATAATACGTGGATAATCGGGGGATTTTAATACCCTCTCCCGATAATAAATAGAACTGGTAGACAAAAAAATCAATAAGGATACGGAAGGCCAGAAGGCTTGGACAAGACTGTCAACCTTCTTGATTTAATTGACATTGATAGAAAACCACACTTGAGAACTTCAGAGTACATATTCTTTTCAAGTGCATGTGAATCATTTACCAAGACAGGCCATCTGCTGGGCCATAAAATATGTCTCAATACATCTCAAAAGTTGAAGTCTTACAGATTATGTTCCTTTACTCAAACAGAACTACATTAGAAATTGTAACAATAAGATATCTAATGCCTGTAGTCCCAGCTACTCAGGAGGCTGAGGCAGGAGGATCACTTGTGCCCAGGAGTTCGAGGTTACAATTGAGTTATGATCATGCCACTGCATTCTAGCCTGAGCGACAGAGCAAGAACCTGTCTCTAAAAAAACTTTAAGAATAAAGAAAAGTAAAATAAATAAATATCAGTAGTAGTTTATATTCACAAAGTTCTGTCTCCGTATAACCTACATGTCTCTTGCTGTAATTCCTGCTCCTCCTTTCATTTTATGTCCTTAAGGAAGGCAGAAGACATAGCTGGCCAGTCTCCATCTATACCCCATCTTATACTTTTTATTCTAATGCCAAATGACCACACGGTGTGGATTCATGGTTCTTAGTCGGCCTGTGGCACTAAGATTAGGGCACAAATTAATACTTTGACCATGGGCAGCACCTGTGGCTCAAGGAGTAGGGTGCCAGCCTCATATACCAGAGGTGGTAGGTTCAAACTTAGCCCTGGCCAAAAAAAAAAATTAAAAAAAAAGAAAAATACCCTGACAACTGTGGGTTTAGAGAGAAGTTGTCCATTTATAAAATAAATAAATGTCAGTAGGAGTAAAGAAGAAAGAGCCGATGATCTAAGCTTCCACTTTAAGAAGCTAGAAAAGAACATATTAAACCAAAAGAGCATAGAAGGAAAGAAATAGCAAAAATGGGCTGTGTGATGATAGGCTTTTCTTTTCTGGGTTGCGCTGTCCTCCTCTGTAAAATAGGGTGCTAATCTTAAAACTTCTGAGAGCCTCTTTGGCCATAACATCATTGGGTTTTAGAGTGTTTGTATGTCTGTGCTAGTGTGTGTGTGTCTCTGTACATTATCATCTGCCTGTGTGACTCTCTGTCATCTGGATGCATTCACGTTCCCAAGTCACTGTGTGTCTCCCTGTACCCTGTGTGCATGGCTTTGTGTCTGCTGTGTGCACACAAAGAAATAAAGCTGAGAGCTTTCCAGAGTAGGCTTTGTGGGGGAGGAGACTTACTGCTTACAAGTTGCATTATGAACAAGTTCATTGTTGCCCACTTAGCAAAACTAGAGCTGCTCCCAACACTAGTGAGTAGGAAGAGCAGCTAATGCTGAGTTGGAAGATTCAAAGTTGAGGAATGACATCATTGCCCAGGCCCCCTCTCATTCCCAGATAGGCTATGTCCTATGCTTGAGTGACACAGACTGTTTCAAGGGTTCTGTCTACCACTTTGTTTGTTTGCTTCTGGTAGAACAACCAGGCAGTAGTTCCTGGACCTGGCTTCCACTTGGTGGTCTATCCACATCTGTGCAGTTACTCCCAGTGTACCAGTACAACAAGGAGTTGGACAGTCTCTTCCTCCAGGGAGATGTTAGAGCTTCTGTGGAGTATGCAGTGCTGTTTCTCATAGCCCAGAGCCATCATTTGAATTTTTGTGAGTCAGAAACCCAGAAGTCTGGGTGTGGAAGCCATTCCCAAGAGCTCAGCTCAGTGACTCATGGACACAGAGTTGACAGAAGTACAGAAGAGGATCTGAAGGGTCCCAAAGGACCACAAGTTGGTAGAAGCATTTGTTAAGGCAGTTTGAAAATGAAGGAATCTAGCAAAGCTGGTCCGAGTGCAGTGGTATTTATAACTAATTAATTGATCACAACTAGTTATAGATTCCTTTGTTCCTGTTCCCACTGCTTCACTTGACTAGCCAGAAAAAAGCAAGAAGAAAGAAAGAAAGAAATCTAACAAGATGCAGGTAGTGAAAGCATGAACACAGATGGCAGGGAGAGACAATTGGACAACTTCTCCCTAAACCCAGAGTTGGTCAGGGGTTATTATTCTGTGCCCTAAACTTAGTGTCACAGGCCTAGTAAGAACCATGAATCCACACGGTACGGTGGATTAGAAAAAGAGTACAAGATGGGGTGTAGATGAAGACTGGCCAGCTAATGTCTTCTGCCTTCCTTAAGGACAGAAAATGAAAGAAGGAGCAGGAATTATAGCAAGAGGCATGTAGGTTACACCCAGACAGAACTTTGTGAATATAAGACTGGGGACAGGGAAAGAAGGAGAGGAGAAAGGGAGTCAGAAGGGAACTCTTTGCCCAAAATAAGAAAAAGGAGCTGAGCTGATTCCACTACCCTAAGGCCTTCACTGGCCCCCAGGAGCCAGGAGGCAAAAGCAAAGCATTCTGGAAGCAGGTATTTGTCTTTATAAAGGAATATGCTTCACTCGTGTTGAATACCTGGCTTGTCAGACAACCTGTCTAAGAAGTGATGGGAGAAGTGATTCCCCACCTCTATCTGAAAGCCAGAGTCCACTGCCGGAGCAGCTTCTTGCCCTCTGCTTTGCCCCTGGAGCTTCCTGCAGACAAGACAGGAGAGATCCAGCTACAAATACCCCAGTTTTACTTTTTTATTAGTTGAGAATCAGCTCTTCAGTGGAGAGGGCAGCTTGTCCGCTGCTCCTTTGGTTTTAAAGCCTCTGAACCTCTGGTTTATATGTGCAATAAAACATCTTGGGATAGATGTCAGAGAATTCAGATTCAATTATTGGTTCTGTCACATACTGGGACACTTAAGCAAAACACTGTACTCCCCGGAGACTTAATTTCCTTGTTTTAAAAATGGGAATAACAACACCTGTCCTATTTATGTTCTTGTAAGGTGAATGTACCAAGGTGAATGTGAGGATCAAAGAAGCTCTAATACCTTTAAAAGTCCTGCTTTTTTTTTTTGAGACAGAATCTCACTTTGTCACCATCAGTTGAGTGCTTTGACATCACAGCTCACAGCAACCTCAAACTCTTGGCCTCAAGTGATTCTCTTGCCTCAGCCTCCTGAGTAGCTGGGATTATAGGCGCCTGTCACAACGCCTGGCTTTTTTTTTTTTTTTTGAGGCAGAGCCTCAAGCTGTCCCCCTGGGTAGAGTGCTGTAGCATCACAGCTCACAGCAACCACCAGCTCCTGGGCTCAAGCGAGTCTCCTGTCTCAACCTCCCAAGTAGCTGGGACTATAGGCGCCCGCCACAACACCACCTATTCTTTGGTTGCAGCCGTCGTTGTTTGGCGGGCCTGGGCTGGATTCAAACTCCCCACCTTAGGTGTATGTGGCTGGTGCCTTAGGCACTTAAGCCACAGGCGCTGAGGCACGCCTGGCTTTTTTTAGAGATGGGGGTCTCACTCTTGCTCAGGCTGGTCTCGAACTCCTGAGTTCTAGCAATCTGCCCACCTCGGCCTCCCAGAGTGCAAGGACTATAGGTGTGAGCCCAGCAGCCCTGCAGTTTTTTTTGTTTTTTAGCCGGGGCTGGGTTTGAAACTGCTACCTCCGGCATATGGGGCCGGTGCCCTACTCCTTTGAGCCACAGGTGCCACCCCAGCCCTGCAGTTTTTAAGGGCTTATTATGCTCCTGATCAGCAAGAAATATTTTTATGTATAGGCCATATTGAGGCAGAATACCAGCTAGCATCTCTTGCATCTTGTCTTAGATAAGAATGCTAAAGATGTACTTGAATAAGTGCAAATCTCACAAAGTCACTACAACATTACAGAAAGACTAAAATCATAATGAAACATAATATGAGATGGACAATTTTGCTGGTAAAGCAACACGGTTTCTGTAAGAATTTGCCTTTTTTTTTTTTTGAGACAGAGTCTCACTGTCACCCTGAGTAGAGTGCTGTAGTGTCATAACTCACAGCAGCCTCTAATTCTTGGGCTCAGGCAATGCCTGGCTATTTTTTTAGAGACTGGATCTTGAACTCCTGAGCTCAAGCCATCCTCTCGCCTCGCTTCCCAGAGTACTAAGATTATAGGTGTGAGCGACCATACCCAGCCAAGACTTTGCCATTTTGCAGTTTTTAAATTCTTGGTTTCATTTCTGTTGCTAAAATCCTTTGATGTGGAGGATGTCTAAAAAGGTGATTCCCAGACTCATCTACCAAAGGTTCATTCCAGCACTAAAGGTCCATGACTACAGAGGTAAAAAAAAAAAAATAACAGTTCTAATGGGACAACTGTCAAAAAGCCTTCTCAAAGCATCTTCTTGTTGGATTTTCATGATGCTCCTGAGTATGCTTTCCCCCATTTACAGTATGCAACACAGAGAGGTTAAGTAGTTCACACAGCTAGCTAGTTTGCAGAAGCAGGTCTAGAATACTAAAGAGAGCTGGAATGTATATTAGCACTCTAATCCAAACTCTTCATCTAATAGAAAAGGAAACTAAGGCCCAGAGAAGCATAATCTTGCCTAAGGACATGTAGTTAGCAGCACCAAAAATAAAACTCAAGGATGTCAGTTCACTGGTCTTGCCCTGCCGGTCCAGTGAGTCACAGTTCATTTTGCTACACCTCATCACTAGTCTTGCTCTGCTTAGAAATAGCCAGAATTTCCCCTTCCCTTGGGCCCTCCAATGGGCCCGGCTGTACACTCCCTCTGGGGCAAGTCAGGACCCATGCAGGACTAGAACCCCTGGAGTTGCTACTCCACATGACTGGCTGGGCCCGGGGAGAAGCATATTCATTTTACTCACATACCACAGCCACTCCCAGGGACTTTCAGGGGCAACTTCCCAGGAAAGTGGCCCCAGCCCTACACAAGTGGGTGAGGCATGTTGGCACAAGCTTATAGGCCAGAGTGGGGTGAGTCACCTCAGGGGCACAGCCCTCCAGCTTCCTCTTCATTTAGCTTAAGCCTTGGGCTCCCCAGGAGAAGGATAGGTGGAGAATAGGGAAGAGAAAAAACCTGGTGCTTGAACTTCAAGGTAGGGAAGTGCAGGAAGTGGGGCAGGGATGAGCCCCAGGTAGAGCTCAGAGAACACTGGACAAGCCCCCAGGAAAATGGAAGCCTAGAATGGAAACAACTCCCTACAGGGGTTGGTGGTTCAGCTGGGAGGAGCACTGAGTTCTGCTTCCCAGTTCTGCATCTCCTGGGATCCATTTGCCACGCTGCCCCCCTCTACCCTCACCACACACCTCTGCTCTTTCTCCCATGCAGAGTGGGGCATTTCGCTTTTGCAGGGGAAAACTGAGGCCCAGCAAATGGACTCAGAAGAGTGTTAGGGACAGCTCCAGGAGCAGAGGGAGTTTCAACTCCATCACCTCCTCACTTGGGGATGTGGATCTGCCTCTACTGAACAGAGCTTTAGAGGACTTAGCATTGATAGTATTGAGGCCCTTCCTGTACATAATTTAAAATGTTTGAATATATGCATAATAAATGTGAAATGAGAATGAAGGAGTCCGTAAATTCTGGAAATCTCCATTATAATATTTTAGCACTTTTATGGAAATATAAAATGTTAAGTTTTCAGAATTTCTTTTCTTTTCTTTTTTTTTTTTTTGAGACAGAGCCTCAAGCTGTCACCCTGGGTAGAGTGCTATGGCGTCACAGCTCACAGCAACCTCTAACTTCTGGGCTCAAGCGAGTCTCCTGCCTCTGCCTCCCAAGTAGCTAGGACCACAGGCACCTGCCACAATGCCTAGCTATTTTTTGGTTGCAGCCATCATTGTTATTCGGTAGGCTGGGCTGGATTCGAACCCACCTCCTTAGGTGTATGTGGCTGGCGCCTTAGCCACTTGAGCCACAGGTGCTGAGCCCTGAATTTCTTTTTCTCATTCTTTTTGTGCCTCTGATTGGCTAGTGTTCTGGGCACATCTCAATTCTGCCTGCTAGGAATTCAGCTCCACCTTGCAAACTACAGAGTCCCAGAGAGTCAGAAAGAAAGGCCTAGGACTTCCCCTCCAAGGGACCCCTGAGAAAGCCTGCCACCCCCCGTTCTGCCCTCCACTCCCCTCGCCTGCCAGAGTACCAGGCACAGCAGGCCAGCCAGGAAACAGGAGACGCCGCCAGCTAATTTCCCCTCCTTCCTACTCTGTCCAAGGCTTCACAGTTCCAGAATCTGAGCCAATTCCCTGATAAGGCTGGGCGGGTTTGTGGAAAGAGGCACTAAGGAGTGCCAGCCATGCTGACCTGTGACCACCCTCCACCCTCCCCAACCTCCTCAACACCCCCCCATCTCTCCCAAGTCACTTCCTCAGCAAATTGCTCTGGCTACCTTTAGAAAGCCCTCTGTCCATCCTCAGCAGGAGAAGGGGAGGAGGTACTGGGCTGAGGTGAGGCAAGTCAGAGATAGAAGCACCTAAATTGAGAACAGAGATGGAAGTGCCTTGTTCAAAGCAATTCCCATTTTACAGATTGGTTGCATTCCAAAAGTCTGTTGTTAATTTTCCCCCTAATGTGAATCAGTTAGATTGACTGTTTATTGACCATGTTTTATGTATCAGGCACTATACCAGATGTGCATTGCTTTATTTAATCCTCCTGAGAATCCTGTGAGGTTAATCTTATTCTCTCTTTGTGGATAAAGAAATGGAATCTCAGAGAGGTTAAATAATTTGTCCTCAGCCACCCAGCAGAGTCAGGGTTGGAAAGAGATTCTCAATCCCAAGCCTAGTGGCTATTCCATTGTGCCACACTCCTTTAAGCAGTAGTTAAGCCACTGGAACCCCTTTAATTCGTTATGCATAAAAAAAAAAGTGGACATGTGCAAAGAGGAAAAAGAAAACAGTGTTGAAATACTAATAAGTTATTGCAGAAAAACGATCAGGTGGACTTGGAGAGTGTTCTGTTGTCGAGGATGAGGGTTCCTCATGGAAAGCGACTTTACTGAGGAGAGGATGCAGAAGTCACACAGGACACTTCTAAATCCACAAAGAAGAGGTAGGTCCTTGCAAAGACTTAGGAGCTTGCTGATCCTGGCTTAGTATCTATCTTCATTCCTGACTTGTGCCTTTTCTCTGAGGCAGCAGCTGTTCGTGGAACTCTTTTGAGTTAAGAAATACAACAAAGAGGTGGCAACCATGCTCGGTGGGCAGGGCGCCAGCCACATACACTGAGGCTGGCAGGTTTGAACCCGGCCCCAGCCAACTAAACAACAATGACAACTGCAACAAATAATAGCCGGGTGTTGTGGCAGGCACCCATAGTCCCAGCTACTCGAGAGACTGAGGCAAGAGGATCTCTTAAGCCCAAGAGTTTGAGATTGCTTTGAGCCATGATGCCACAGCACTCTACTCAGGGTGATGGAGAGAGACTCTCTGTCTCAAAAAAAGAAAAGTGGGGACAAGAGGACAAGGAAGACAGAAAGTTATTTCTGTACAGGTCACATAACAGGGAGGGGTAAGAAGTAAGAGACTTACTGTATGTCTGTGTAAGAGCTGTGCAGCTGGGGTGACATTCTTTTTTTATTTAAGGTGACGCTTATATGACTTTATTAGTGAGAAGGGCAAGCACAGAGCCAAGCGCATTCTTTCCCCAAAGGGCAGGACTGGTGACAGGTGGCTTCACAGAACTTGGTCTCCAGGAGAGCAGCTTCTAAGCGTGTAAGGGCAGGCAGGGAGTCAAAGGCATTTAGACCGTGGGATGTTCTCTACTTGCACTAATTTCCCCAAAGGATCTCATCCAGGTCCACAGCTTTGTATTATCTATATGCTGAAAGATTCTGGCTGCTTCTTTCAGCTCTAGGGCGATAACAGCCAGGGCCACTTAGATATCGCCACATTCATCTTATTCCCACCAGCCCCCATCTGTTCCTCCCTGGGCTTTCTCATGCAGTAAATGGTCCGCTCTTCCAAGCAGAAAGCTTAGGAGCCATTCCAGATTCCTTTCTTTCATTCCGCACAATTAATCTATCAGTAAGATTAAAATAAGCCTGCACTTCTTATGGTGGCTGACACCCCTGCCTCTCTCTCTGACTCCATCCCACACACTACTTTTTTACACTTACTGAGCTCCAGCCTTCCTTCTATTCTTTAAACATGTCAACGTCATTCTGAGCTCAGGGCTCTTGCATTTGCTGTTCCCTTTACCTAGAACTTACTTTCCCACCTCATTGCGTGGTTAGCTTCTCATTCTTTAGGACTCTGGTCAAATAGCAGCTTCTCAGGCAGCTCTTCCCTGACCTCCTGATGTAAAGTTTCTCTAAATTATTCTCAGTTACCTTCCTACATGTTACCTCTCCTTTATTTATTTGTTACCTCTGTTTATATTGTCTGTCTCTACCCATTAGCGTATAAGCTCGTGTAGGGATATCTTAGCAGACACTTAGCAGAACACTGCATGAAGTAACAATGAATGAATGGAAGAAGGAAGTTGTAGGTTTCTAATTCAAAGAATACATCCTTCGAGAGTTAAGTTTTTCATACCCATTATAAGGTTGGGGGTAAGTACGGTTGTCATTCATAGGGCCTTCAATATATCTGAATTTTGAAAGAGAATTGTTTAGACAAAAGCCAGAATTAGCTAATTCCCAGTCTGGGCATAGCAGAGCTAGCACCTGATCAGCTCCTAACCAATACCAGGTGATAGTTTGTCTAGGTGATTTGCTGTTTCAGGAACAAATCTGATACATATGAATAGTGTGTATGTGTATTATGTATGGTAGCTACCCTGTATGGAGTCCTTCCTATGTGACACTGTGCTAAGTACTCTATAAGCACTATTATGATCGATCCTCACAGAAAAAAACAAAAAAGGCAGTCCATGCATGGTAACTCACACCTGTAATCCTAGCTCACTGGGAGCCCAAGGGCTGGATTGCTTGAGCTCAGGAGTTCAACACCAGCCTGAGCAAGAGCAAGACCCCCCTCTCTACTAAAAATAGAAAAACTAGCTGGGTGTGATGGTGCATGCCTGTAGTCCCAGCTACTTGGGAGGGTGAGACAAGAGAATTGTTCAAGGCCAAGAGTTTGAAGTTATTATGAACTATGATGCCACAGGACTCTACCCAGGGTGACAGAGTGAGACTGTGCCTCAAAGCAAAGAAACAAACAAACAAGCAAAAAAACTCTGTGAGGTAAGTACTAGTATTAAGCCCATTTTACAGTTGAGAAAACGAGGGTTTTCTGGAATTCAAACCTTAGTGTGCCTGATTGTAGAGCACGTAGCTCTGCTGTCCTGCATGCCTGGCTAGATTTCTAACAGCGCCTTGAGATTCACAGGGTGTGTACTGCTGGCTCAGTTTTGGAGATCACAAAGCTAGGGTTCAGAAATATTCAGCGGCTTGCCTGAGATCATCCAGCTAGTCAGTGGTGGCCTGGAATTGAGTCCAGGTCCTTTTGACTTTAATCTCAGGATTCTGCCTACTATGGTTTACAGACCCTCTTGAAATAAGAGGTGAGATTGAGCAAGATGTATGTGCCATGGGCCCTTGGACACCAAGGGCAGGGAAAGGGTGCTGCATGGCAGGAAAAGCTGATATTCCTCTCTCTGCCAGGTATTCCTGGAGAAGTACGGATACCTCAGTGAACACCGGCTCAAAGCTCCCACCTCCACTCGATTCAGCAATGCTATCAGGTAGGATGGAGGGATGTGGAGGCTTGGGGGGTTGCCGGGGATGCAAAGCGCAAACCGTTTTCTCCCTTGTCCTGGAAGGCTGGCCAGCCTCCCTCCCTGCCCTCACCCTTACCACCCACCCTCCCTCTGTGGTCCTTTATCTCAATTCCTCCCAACAGAGAGTTTCAGTGGGTGTCCCAGCTGCCAGTCAGTGGTGTGCTGGACCGTGCCACCCTGCGCCAGATGACTCGCCCCCGGTGTGGGGTTGCAGACACTGACACTCATGTGGCCTGGACTAAGAGGATCAGTGCCCTGTTTGCTGGACGCCGGGCCAAAATGAGGCGTAAGAAACGCTTTGCAAAGCAAGGTGAGCACTTAAAATCCAGCTAGGCTGAGGTTCCCCAAAGTTTGAAGCCCAAGGCTAGAAAAACAGCCTGGCCTGGACTGGGCTTTGTCAGTAACCTCTCTTCTCTGGAACAGGGAGAGTGGACTAACAGGACCTCTTGACTTGAAGACCATGATTGTAAATACAGACATTTAAATCAGAATGATACACACATTGATGAGTTTTCATTGTACAAGTGTATTCTAGATTACATCCAATGGAGCCCACTTAATTTCTTTATCAATTTTCAGTGCAGAGCAGTCTATATTTTAACTGAAGTTATTTTCATCTGAATCAATTCTTTCTTGTAACCATCATTCAACAAAGATGAGTTCCATTGATCAGATTTATTTTGTCCATAGTGCTTTTATTTATTTATTTTTTTTTTTTTTTGGTGACAGTCTTGTTCTATCCCCTGGGCTAGATTGCCTTGGTGTCATCATGGCTCACTGCAATCTCAAACTACTATGTGCAGGTGATCCAGCTGCCTCAGCCTCCTGAGTACCTGGGACTACAGAAGCATACCACCATGCTCAGCTCATTTTTTCCCTATGTTTTAGTATAGATAAGGGGTTCACTCTTGCTCAGGCTGGACTCCAACACCTAACCCCCAAGCGATCCTCCTGCTTTGACCTCTTAGAGTATTAGGATTCCAGGCATGAGCCATGCACCTAGCGAAATATTTTTTAATAGCTTTATTGAGATATATCTCACATATCATACAACTTACTCATTCAAAGTATACAATTCAGCAGTTTTTAGAATATTCACAGAAGTGTGCAACCATTACCACCCTCTAATTCCAGGACACTTCATTGAAACCTCATACTCATTAATGGGCACTCCCCATTCTGTCCTCCCCTCACCCCTGGCAACCACTAATGTGCTTTTTGTCTCTACCGATTTGCCTGTTCTCAACATTTCATCATAACTCATTTTACACACTGCCACTTCTGCTGAGGCTTCGGGAGATTCTATAATTTGCCGTGTAAGTTTGCAAGTGGAGGTACCGTGTTCTTCCTACAGTAGCAAGGGCCTGCTGGAAGTCAGAACTCCAGAGTCCTGTCCAAGAGAAGTTTCTAGTTGTTCTCCCCTGCCCCTCCACCCCTTTTTCTTCCCTCTTCCTCTTTGGATTTTGGAGTAACCTCTGGAAGGAGGTATGGTGCCAGGTGACACATATAACTGAAGGGGGCCATAAAGCCAGCTCTGCTCACCCAGGACTTGGGGATGGGATCCAAAGTGGTCAACCTTCTCCAAAGGAGCAGTCTGGGGCAAGACAGGGAGTGGCTCAGGCTCCTGGCCCCCAGCCATTCCTTCCTTCCTGGAAGGCACACTAGCAACTCCTTCCCTGCTCCCCTCCCAAGGAAAACAGTCATTCCTCTCAATTCTTATTCCTAGTCATCCTCTCTATCCTTCCTCTGAACACAGACAGAGTTTCACAGAGGATTTTTATTCTGAGACATGTCACCTATCACCGGCTGCCAAGAATGAGAAAAGTGCCCACTCTCTCCCTCACCCATGGAGTGAGGGGGTCCCCTAGCTGAAGGGGCCATCTGTGGTAGAAGATTAAAGTTTCCTGAGGAGAAAGAGCCTAGGAATTCGTCCCCCACAGCAGGGTGTGAAAGAACCCAGCACCAGCCAGTCTGGTGCCTAGTGAAGACTGAGTGACCAGCAGTCGTGTTACTGATACAGAATGAACCCTCAGCCATGCTCTGGACCCCAGGCCCTCCCTCCACCTTCCTTGTCTCTCTCCCTTCCTTAGAATCATTCCCTCTCCCCTCCCTGGGGGTTGGTCACTGGCTGGGAGGCAAGGTTGGGTGGCTGCCAGGCCAAATAGGCCCAGGGAGGCAGCATTGCCTTGAATGGAGCTTGGCTCAAGGATGGGAGAAGGGACATGCCCCTCCCCCTCGGCCAAGGGCAAGGAGGGGCAGAGTCCAGCTCCTCTGCTAAGACCTCCATCTGGAGAGTTTCAGCTCATGCTTTGACCCAAAGCACAGGTTTATAAGCTGGAGATGAATAAATATGCCTGACTATCTCTGTGCAAAGAGTGTGGGAGGCCTACCTCAGCTACTCACTCTGTGAGCCAGGGTGGGCATCTTCCTTTGGGTTTTAGCTACCCTACATCTACCTACACATCCTGTCTTTGGCTTGAGGTCACAGTCTCCACCCCTGAGCTTGCTGGGCTCAGAAACAGTTCATGAGAACCCTCCGATCAGGACCTCGTGGCCACCCTGTTCCCGGGTGCGTGTTGAACTGCAGATGGACCCAGACTCAGTTGACCCGGGGCTGGGGCAAGAGGCCAGAGTCTCAGCCTTCAGGGAGGAATTACAGTTTGTAGCAGAGATGGAAAAATTTCTCTCAGTCAGTGACAAAACACACCCTTTGTTCTTATTTTTTATTTATTTATTTTTTTTACCTCAGAGCTCTCCAGAGTCCCTGAGGAAGCGAGGAGGAAAGCAAGGGGGCAGGAAAGGACCTCACATAAACGGGTCTTGTGGTTGTTGGCCAGCAGCGGGCTGGGGCCCTGGGAAGGGCAGAATGAAGCCACCAGGAGGTGACAGGAGGGTGTGAGGCACAATGGGGGGGGCAGGGTCACAGCTGTGGCCTCCATGACCCCACCTCTCCTCCACCCTGACACTGTAGGCTGGGGCTGGGATGCGCTGGCAGCAAGAGGCACAGAGAGCTGTTTTGAGACTCAGCCCAGGCTGTGGGAAGGAATAAGACTCCAGACCAGGTCCACACAGCTCCTTCAGGTTGGGGCTTTTCTGAGTAGAGGCTGCACCCCTCCATCATACTGGGACCTCTCCAGCCCAAGGCACTGTACAGGGCACCCTCCAGGCTAAGGGCAGTCCTCTCAGTCTGACGGTTCTCCTTGGTAACACAGTAGCTCACAGGCAAATGGGGGGCTGCCTGGGGCTAGGGCCATGTCTTCCCATCAGATCAGGGGTTCCCATGGGGAGGGCCCACCTCCCCATCACACTGGGTCTGTGGGGACCAGACTTAGGCTCTGCAGCAGGTGTGACTGATGTGGTCTTTCTGGGTGGCAGGCAACAAATGGTACAAACAACATCTCTCCTACCGCCTGGTGAACTGGCCGGAGCGCCTACCAGAGCCGGCAGTTCGGGGGGCCGTGCGTGCCGCCTTCCAGTTGTGGAGCAACGTCTCGGCACTGGAGTTCTGGGAGGCCCCAGCCTCGGGCCCAGCTGACATCCGCCTCACCTTCTTCCAAGGGGACCACAACGATGGACTGAGCAACGCATTCGATGGCCCAGGTGCTGACATAAAGCCTCTCCCCACATAGCAAGAGGGGATCCCAACTAGGAGAAGCAGTTTGGTGTGGCAACGAAGCATTCACTTTCCCTGTGACCTTGGCCAAATGACCTCCCCTGCAAAACCCTTCAGTCTCCTCATCATAAAATGGGAACATGGTCCCTGCTCTATCAGGTGCCATGGGGCCAAGGGTCTGCATGGAGAGTGCTTTGCAAACTCTGGAGAGTAGGATATGTTCTGGTAGAATCTCCAGAGGTCCCATCATACACCCCCCTGCCTCTAGACAGGCCTGTGCTTCTCCTGTCCTCCAAGGGTAGATGTTCTC
This sequence comes from Galagoides demidoff, assembly GCA_963574575.1. NCBI lineage: Eukaryota > Metazoa > Chordata > Mammalia > Primates > Galagidae > Galagoides > Galagoides demidoff. Next base: position 1,311 of record CAUYQV010043277.1, on the reverse strand, counting down.
CACACCAGAGCCTTAAAGCTCACCTACCCACCCCCACTATTCCTCCTCCTCCTCCAACTGCCCCACTCCTGCCTCCCCTCCCCTGTCCTAACTACCACAATTGCTGCCCCAGGGCAAGAGGCACCCACCCTCTGACAGCCACAGAAGTGCTTCATATACCCATGCCACAGGTGTCTGCCCTCAACCTGAGGCTTCCGGCTGCAGTTTAAACCACTCTATTCCCAACTATCCAAACTGACTGTCTGAACCTTAATATGAGCTATTTGCTCATTTCCTCTCTCCTAAAGAGGAAGGAAACCAGATTAGACCCCTTCAGGGTGGCTAGGAATGTAGCATCACCCCCATCTACCCCTTGCCTCCTCCTGAAACCCATCTACAACACAGTCTACTTCCAGGCCCTGCTGCGGGGCCTGAGTTAGCACTGGGAGAACCTAAGCTTCACAAGGATCCACATGGAGCACACACATGTGATTACATGTAACTCACTGCACCCATGATATCTATAGAGATGGTTATATCCAGACATAGGGAGAGTCTGGTCGCTAAGACAGCAGCACTGCACTGGATGTCAGGACACTGGGCTACTCAAGCAGCATTCTGATTTGGGACAGATGCTTTATGTTTTGAAGTTAGGTCTTCTCCCCTCTGAAACCTACCTACCTGTCTTTCAGAGAGAGCTGAATGGAGATAGCAGTGCTTGAAACAGCTCAAGGCCCATTCAAAATAGGAGACACATGTATTCCTCCTAACACGCCCGACTCTACATGCCCCATGAGGCTCTTCTTATAATGCCAGCCTTCTGACCTTTGTCAGTCCCAATGGGCCTGGGCTCTGAGAAGGCAAAGCTGGAGGGACCAACCTTCCAGGCCAACATATTACTGTGCAGTTGGCTGACCCTTATGTCTGGGTCACCTGCTTCTAGGGAAAATGAATTGTGAAGGGTGAGGCCCTGGAAACTGCATGTCTAATAAGCTCCATGTGGGACATATAAAAGCTTGAGAATCCCTGAGCCAACCCAACTCCCTATTACTTATTACAAGCAGGGAGACAGAGGCCCACAGAGGGGGCAGAGGAGGGCTTGTTATTAAATGTGCACCATATCATAAGTTTATAGTTTGCTGAACTGTCATACACCAAACATATCCCAGTATCCAGATCAAGAAACAGAACTAAAGGTCTTGTCATGGCTCGGCACCTGTGGCTCAATCGGCTAAGGCGCCAGCCACGTACACCTAAGATGGCAGGTTCGAATCCCCAGCCTGGGCCCGCCAAACAACAATGATGGCTGCAACCAAAAAATGGCCAGGCGTT
>CAUYQV010043273.1:0-48934 GCA_963574575.1 Galagoides demidoff | reverse complement strand
TCCCAAAACCAGAGATGCTGGCATGGATGTGGAAAAAAGGGAACACTTCTACACTGCTGGTGGGAATGCAAACTAATACATTCCTTTTCGAAAGACGTCTGGCAAACACTTAGAGAACTAAAAATAGACCTGCCATTTGATCCTGCAATTTCTTTATTAGGTATATATCCAGAAGACCAAAAATCACATTATAACAAAGTTATTTGTATCAGAATGTTTATTGTACCCCGTCTGACTTTGACTCAGCTTTCCCAGACTTATTTGAGCACAAAAGTTCTTTCCTACAGAACATGATAGTTAGAGCATACCCTACATGGAACAGTCATTAAGAGTGTGGGGTCATGTCCCACCCCAGCCATTCCCTGACTATGTTAAGAATAGAGCTAACTTCTATATACCTCAGTGTCCTCCTCTGTGAAAGGTTATTAATACCAGCATTCACCTTATGGGGATGTTTTGGAATTAAGGAAATTTGTCCTTATAAGGTGCTTTAAAAAAGTCCATTACTTAAGCTCTTAGTAACTATTAACTGCCATTAGTAATATCATCTAATATGTATTTACAATGTTCTATTAATTATAGTCATTCTACCTAACAATATGGAATTTGTCCTAGATGTTTTTAGCACTCTGTAATTTTCATAGTTATGTAAATTCTAGTAAAGCTGTTACAAGGCCTGTTCCATATTGAAAATTTTTTCTGTTAGCCATTTACTGGTATTTATAATGCGTTCATTCATTGAACATGTATTTATTAAACACTGAATCCAGGCACTAATCTAGGATCTAGGGCTAAGCAACAAACACAGGCTGACAATCAGCAAATAAATTAATGAGGAGATTACAGACTATAATAACTATTGTGGAGAAAACAGACACAGAAGAACAAGATGGAACCTTTCTTGGATAGGAAAGTCAGAGAAGGCTTCTGTGGGTAGATGAGACTGGGCCAAGCCTTGTGGTGGACAAGAAGCCCACAGCACGGAAAAGAGATGAGACTGCTAAATACAGCAGCCTTGGCCCTGAAATCGGTGGTTTCCATCAAGTGGTTATGTAAGGATGTGTGCTTTCATAGTTTACTTGTTTTGAAAAGAGCTTATAGTCCAGGCACAGTGGCTCACGCCTGTAATCTTAGCATTCTAAGAAGCCAGGGCAGGTGAATTGCTTGAGTTTGGGACTTCAAGACCAGCCTGAGCAAGAGTGGGACCCCATCTCTACCAAAAATGGAAAAACTAGCCAGGTGTTGTGGTGGGCACCTTTAGTCCCAGCTACTTGGGAGGCTAAGGCAAGAGGGATTGAGCCTAAGAGCTTAAAGTCACTGTGAGCTATGATGCCACAACACTCTACCCATGGCAACAGAGTGAGATTCTGTCTTAAAAAAAGAAAAGAAAGATTACATATATAAAAATATACATATTATGTATATATATACACACACACACATATATAATATATATAAATATGTACACACACTTAATCCAAGTTTCCTGGGTTTGCTGAACATGGCATAGTTTTCACTGCCCACATGTTAAGTGTAGTGTCTAGTCTAAGGGGTGTATTCAGCACATGCTGACTGCACCCACCCCCTGTATATTGGTTGCCGTACTGTAGCTGGGAATGCAGGGACAGAGGTGTGCACAGTTCCTACCCTACAGGCAGCAATGCCAATGCCTTGTAAGTGCCTTGAAGGAGGTGTGTCCAGAGGGACACAACAAATAGTCAGGGTCGTATGTAACTCCTTTCTGCTGTCAAAAAGACATCCTGTTATGGAAGTAAAGTAGATGACTGCTGATTATTCCTTTTTAGATCTAAACTGGAACCAGAACCTAATACAAAGACAAGAGAATCCATATCTTCTGAGAAAGTTTCACAAGGTCCTGTAAAAGATTCTGAAGAAAAACCTACCACTGAAGAATATCCAGGTACGAATGCAAAGTCAAAATATTTCCCTACATTTCTTCCTTATGACATGTGTGCAGGAATACAACACAGAGGAGAAGGAGCACAGCCCCAGACGTGTGGGGGTGTTTCTATTTGCATGAAGCAAAGGAAGCGTAGAGAGGTGGCAACCTTTTTTCTGTCACAGAGCTTAATGGCTGCTACAGAGGCAGGGTGAGAGGGTCCCCCCAGTCATCTGGGGACTTGCAGGGTCCTGGGAAAGGGCCTGCTACACTATGCATGGGCGGAGGTGGGCTGGAGCCAGAGACTCAGAAGGAAATACTGCAGCTCCTTGCTCAAGGAGCCCTCCCCAGCAGCACTGCCCTGTGCCATCACACTGCCTCTTTGTGGTGTCGACACGCCTGCCTCAGGGTGTAGTGTGTGATCTCAGTGGCCTTCCACAGCCAGTCAAGCCAGTGGGACAAAATGCAAGTCTGGGTTCATGTGCTTCCTATCATCATGGATGCTAGACGACCCGTGACTTAGAGCAGTTCCTGACACACAGTGGACGTGGAAGAACCATGCAGTGGTCTTCATATAGTCTGCAAGTGCAGGGGAACATTCATGATGTGTCACCAGTGTCTTTGGTCTGTTCATCCAGCCAGACCACCCCCCAGATAGGATGCCTGCTTATCTGCTGTGTCTCTATGAGGAGCTGTGGGTAGGGGCTGCTTTGCCTGAATCTCAGGGTGACAGCTGAGCCAGGAGAGGCCTGAGTCTTCCTCAGCATTCCCTTCTGTGGGCTCGTGGCCGTTCTCATTCGTAGCTTCCAGATGCCTGGCACGTCCTGATTATGGCACACACATCACAGGCTGAGTGTCCCTTATCCAAATGCTTGGGACCAGAAGTGTTTCAGATTTCAGATTTTGGAGTATTTGCATTATACTTACTAGTTGAGCATCCCTAATCCAAAAATTCAAAATCCAGAATGCTCCAGTCAGCATTTGCTTTGAGCATCATGTCAACACTCAGAAGATTTGGAAGCATTTCACATTTTGGATTCTCAGATAAGGGATGCCTGGCCTGTGTGATCATCCTTACAGCAGTTCTGCAAGTGGACTTTGTGGAGTTTTTTAGAGGAGTCATCTGAAGGGCTTGAGAAGCTGGATACCTTTTCCAAAGTAAAAACTCGTAAGTAGTGGACCCAGGATTTGTGTGTGTGTCTGCATGACGGAAGCCTTGTTTTCCAAGCCTGAGAGACTCCAGAGGCCTTTTCCATAGTCTAAAACAGCTTCCGTGGTGACTGAAAGGAAGTCATGTTGATGGGTTCCTTCCTGTGCTGGGCACATCCGGGTCTCAGTAACAGCTGCAGTCCATGCTGGGTCTTCTGAGGTGTGTCATATTGTCAGCATTTTGTATGTGAGGAAAGAGGTTTGAGGAGATATATAACCTAAGTCCAACAGCAAAAAAGGGACAGTACTGGGCCCCCCTGTTGGGCATTCTGTCTGCAGGACCTGAGCCCCTTCCTCCACGGCAGCTGCTGTAATCCGATAGGCCAGGGCTCTGCGTGCCTCCTATGCCCCTGGCCCAACGAGGGACACCCAGAATTACCCATAAAATCATGGGCACCATTTCTCAAGATAGTACTTCAGGGTATTATTACTAAATTCACTTATGCCGGACACAGCATACACATCCATCCATTCACTTTGAAATTCAAACAGTGTTATTAGGGCTTATGAGAGTGGGGAAAAGCTGGTACAGATTCTTGGGGTCCAGCTAAAGGTCAGTTGCCTATGAAGATACCTGACGTGGCCTGCTCTTGATGGGCCCCACACCCACAGTGAATCCCACAGTGCCAGGCACTGTGCTAGGTGCTGAGGATTCAGCGGTGAGTAGGAAGTGGGAGCCTCTGCTCGCAGTTCTCTGGGGAGATAGATTAACGATTATACATGTGGCTGAGTAGTTATGCTGTGGACACATAGTTATGAGCAGTTATGCAATTATGAAAGAGTCTTATAATGTGAGAGCTTTGGCCTATCACCAAGGTTGGTGACCTAGATATTTCAGTGAAGACCTGAAGGAAGTGAGGGTGTGAGCCATGTGGCCCCTGGGGAAGAGTGTTGCAGACAGGAGGAACAAGCAGTGCAGAGGTTGCCGCAGGGTGAGCAGATGGCCACAGGAAGGCACCAAGCATGAGGTCCTGGGGACCTGCTAGGCCACAGGAGGGCTATGAATTTTACTATGTAAGATGGGCAGCCACAGGCAGGTGTGCACAGAGCACTGTTACACCTGGATCCCCCAGGTTGCTCTGTTGAGATAGATTGCTAGGAGAACATGGAGAGAAATAGGGTCACCTAAACACAAGGTAATGGTAGACTCCACCATGCATGGTAGGTGAGGGGTGGGAAGTGGTAGGATTCTGGATGTCTTTGGAAGCAGACTATAGAATTTGCTTCCTGAGTGGGGCATGAGGAAAGGAGTCGGGGGTTAGGGGGCTGCTGTGTCAGTGGGAGGAGATGCAGGAGGCCGTGGGGGGTGAGGAGAAGAGTTGGGGCACTGCTATGTCTGTGGAAGAAGGGGATGCGTGAGGGTAGGGCATGAAGAGAGGAGTTGGGGTGCTGCTGTGTCTGTGGGAGAAGGAGATGCAGGAGGCTACGGAGGATAAGGAGCAGAATTGGAGGGCTGCTGTGTCTGTGGGAGAAGGAGGTGTGGGAGGCTGTGGGGGCATGAGGAGAGGAGTCGGGAGGCTGCTGTGTCTGTGGGAGAAGGAGGTGTGGGAGGCTGTAGGGGAAGGCCGGGGAGGGAGTGTGGGTCTGAAGCCCAGTGCAGGGCTTGTGAATGTTGAGGTGCCTGGCAGAGAGGCTGAGCAGGGAGTTGGATTTACAAGTCTAGAGGTCAGGGGACAGGTCTGTAGATAACTCTGATCCTTTGAGATAGGCAGAGGTCCCCCAACTAACAAGGGTGGATGGAAAGAAGGGCAGAGCCCTCCTGATGTCTCCCTGCTTCCTCTTCCTCCCTAGTACTTGTCACAAACCTTCTACATGTTTTGCTCATTTATATTTTTTATTTTCTTTCTCCACTATAAACATTGAAGGGAAAGACAAGAATTTCTGTATTTTGTTTACTATTATAACACTGGTATCCAGAACAATTCCTGGCACATAGGAGGCACTTAGTAAGTATTTGTTGGGAAAAAATGAATGAATGAAGAGCCTGTATTACTGACACTGATTGCTTTTTGTTGTTGTAGAAGCGTTGCCTGATGTTAGAGAAACCTATAGCCTCTCGATGGTGGAAAACAAGTGGTCAGAGTGAAAGAATGCTGTATATTTTTGTCTTCAGTCAGTATTTGAATACTTTATAATCATAGGGTTATCCCCTGACTAAAGCAGCCTGCCCAGTATTGAGGGAGAGCACTCCAGGGGTAGAGGGAAGGAAGAGGGGTGGTAGAGGGAAGAGCACTTCTTCGAAAGCCATCAGGATTTGACCTCCAACTCTTCCTGGCATTTCTGAGCACCAGTTTCCCATTTTAAAAATGGGGATATAGCATCACCAAATTAAATAAAGGGACCTGATCAAGCCAGAAAGCTTCTGCACAGCTAAGGGCACCACAACCAAAGCAGACAGACAGCCTTCAGAATGGTAGAAGGTATTTGCATGTTATGAATCTGACAAAAGTCTGATAAGTAGAATCTACAGAGAACTCAAATTAATCAACAAGAACAGAGCAAAGAACCCCCTTGCTTTGTGGACAAGAGACTTGACCAGAAACTTCCCCAAAGATGACAGTGAGTGGCTAACAAACACATGAAAAAATGCTCATCATCCCTATTCATCAGAGAAATACAAATCAAAACCACCCTGAGATATCACCAGTGAGATTAGCCCACATCACAAAGTCCCAAAGCTGCAGATGCTGGAGTGAATGTGGAGAGAAGGGAATAATTTTGCACTGCTGGTGGAACAGCAAACTAATAGAACCTTTATAGAAAGAAGAATGGAGAATCCTCAAAGAACTAAAAGTTGACCTTCCATTTGATCCCACAATTCCATTACTAGGTATCTACGCAGAAGAACAGAAATCATTTTACCACAAAGACATTTGCACCAGAATGTTTATTGCAGCTCAATTCATAATTGCCAAGACGTGGAAGCAACCTAAGTGCCCATCAGCCCATAAATGGATTAACAAATTACAGTATATGTATACCACGGAGTACTATTCAGCCATAAGAAAAGGTGGAAACTTTATATCTTTTGTGTTTACCTGAATGGAGGTGAAACAACACTTTCTTCTAAGTAAAGTATCTCAAGGATGGAAAAAGAATATCCAGTGTACTCAATACTCATATGAAACCACTGTATAAATAATTATACACCTACATGAATGATAAAATATAAATGTAGTCTAGCAAGGGAGGGAGAGGGGAAGGGAGAGAGCGCTTGGCATTAGGAGGGAGGGCAATTGGTAGGATCTCAGCTAAGGTACACAATGTGAGGGTATTCAGCATGCCCCTGGATAAAGGGCTCAACTACAACTTGAACTTTACCTTGGAAGTGAAAACAATGTAATCTAAAAATTTGTACCCTCATATTAATTTGAAATTAAAAATAACAATAATATAAATAAAATAAAAATGAGAATGATGATACCTACCTTTAGGGATGTGGGAAGAATAAATGATAGTCACTGGGCTAATCATCAAGAAAGTGAAAAGAGGCTCGGTGCCCATAGCTCAGTGAGTAGGGCGCCGGCCACATACACCAGGGCTGGTGGGTTTGAAGCCGGCCTGGGCCTGCAAAACAACAATGACAACTATAACAAAAAATTAGCCAGGCATTGTGGCAGGCATCTTTATACAGTCCCCCCTACTATTTGGGAGACTGAGGCAAGAGAATATTTTGAACCCAAGAGTTTGAGGTTGCTATGAGTTGTGATGCTACAGCACTCTACCTAGAATGACATAGTGAGACTCTGTCTCAAAAAAAAACAGAAGAAAGTGAGATGAGGCCAAGGGGAGTGGGGACTCACACCTGTAGTCTTAGCACTCTACAAGGCTGAGGCAAGATCACTTAAGCCCAAGAGTTTGAGAGGTTGCTGTGAGCTATGACACCACCACACCCTAGCTAGGCCACAAAGTGAGACTGTGTCAAAAAAGAAAGTGAAAAGACAGTCCACAGAATGAGAGAACATCTTTGCAGATCATCCATCTACATAATAAGGGACTTGTATCCAGAGATAGAAAAAACATATAACTCAATAATAAAAAACCAATTGACAAATGGACAAGGACTTAATTAAGTATATGAAGAGATGTTCAGCATGATTAGTGATCAGGGAGATAGAAATCACAACCACATAAGATGCCACTTTACACCCGGTGGGGTGGCTTGAATGACAAGGCAGATGATGCCACCTCTGCAGAGATGTGAGAAATCAGACAGCTCCCCAGGCAGTGAGCTTGGTGTATCTGAGCAGTTGTACATGCACATGGATGCTGTGCACACACTCAGGAGGAAGGGTTGGGGCTGGGCATAGGCAAGGCAGGTTGAGGAAAGACCGGAGGCAGCAGAGGTCTGGCCCAGCCCCTGGCACAGTGTTTGACTTTGACTCTAGGTGTGGTAAAAAGCCCCTGCATGTTTTAAACTGGGGAGAGACTTGGTCCCATTCTAAATCTCCCCTGTCTGCTGTGAGGCACAGGAGTGGAGGCAACTACACAGAGCAGGCCACCTGCGGCGGCCCAGGGTGGGACAATGGTATCTGCAGTGAGGGGACGGACAGGGCCAGACGGAAGGGAAGAGAGGTGTGCACTTGTGCTTTGGATCCTGGGATGAGCTGGCAAGAGGCTGTGAGAAGTAGGGGACAGAGAGCAAGCAAGAGCAACTGTAGGGTTGGGGCTGGGGCAGCTGGTAGAAAGTGGATTGCTGCCTGAGCCAAGGATGGTGGGCAAGTTGGCAGTGAGCTGGGAAGAGTGGCCAAGGAATGGAATTGCAAGGCTGACTGACACATGTCAGGGCATCTCCATCTTCAGGTGGAAACAGTGAGTCAGTGTTGGAGTGAACCGGAAGAGCTCAGGGCTAGAGATGAGCAATTGAGAGCCCTGGTCCTGGGTGTCTCCACAAAGAAAAGGTGTGGGGACAGAGGAGCAGGCCCAGGGCCAGCCCATGGGAGAGGCCTCCCCTGACTCCCATGCACTTCCCTGCTGTCTAGGGCCTTTGACCCTCTCACTCCCTCCCAGCCTTGATGTTGGCAGGTATATAGGTTTAAAGGGCCGTGTGTCTGCCCTTGCCTTTGTGCCATTTGGAAGATGATTTCTTTCTGATAATGGACATCCTACTAAGTTCATCTACAGTTAATAAATTTTTTTAGCCTTCACTTTTGTTCATTTTTGTGTGGGTTTTTTTTTTTTTTTTTTGAGAAGGCATTTCACTCTTGTCACCAGGCTAGAGTGCCATGGTGCCATATGTCAGCCTAGCTCAGCAGCCTCATACTTCTGGGCTCAAATGATCCTCCTGCATCATCGTCCCATCTAGCTGAGATTATAGGTACCTGCCACATCACCCAGCTAATTTTTCTATTTTTGATAGAGATGGGGTCTCACTCTTGCTCAAGAAATCATCCTGCCTCAGCCTTCCAGAGTGTGGGGATTATAGGTGTGCACCACTGCACCTGGTCTGCTTTTCAGTTTTTTCATTTTTCTTCTGAAACTTGCAATGTATCTTAGACAAAATATATTTTGGTATAAGACAAGGTGATTTATTTTCCAGCAGAGGACAGCATCTTGCCTGTCAACACTCCTATTTTTAAAAGGCACTGCTTTTGTTATTTTTTCATTTAGTCAGCAGTTCTAAGCACCTTGGTGGTCACAGCTGACCTTCTGTCCATATCTGATGTTTAGGCCTTTGCCTTCAGCACCCTGCCCAGCCAGGATGAGATCTCCTCATACCCATTTGCAGTTTATTTCCTAACACCGACCTCCCCTAGCATTAGGAAGGGTCTGGAGTTTGTGTATACTTACCACCTCTCTTCTCAAGTGGCCCCTGGGTCCTGTCCTCAGGGAGCTCACAGTTGCCAGGAAGAGTAAGATGCCAGCCCCTGGGAGAAAGTAAGTAGTGCCCTAATGGGGGAGGGCAAAGATGAAAGAACAGAGTTCAGGCAATGTCAGGGAGCCTCCAAGGGAGGCGGCACTGAGGAGTCTGCCTTAGGTGGGGAGCAGTACGAATATGTGCCCAGAGGTGGCGTGCCCAGAGGCAGGATGTAGGGGGATTAGAATAGAGTCAGTGAAGAGAACACTGAGGGCAAAACACACAGGAAAGGTGAGGAGAGGAGAAGGTTGGGAAAGGCAGGCTGGAGCCAGCGCTTTGAAGTCCTTAAATGCCAGACTAAGGAGTCTGCACTTAGCTGTTGTGGCACCAGGGCACTGACAGTCTGGAGTGGTGAGCACTGGGCTTCTAGCTGGTTCTTAGAGCAGCAGGTCAAGAAGGCTTCAGATGGCCACAAATGTGAGAGTGTAAGTTCTGCTAACAACTTTCTTGTTCTAGCTCAGAGTTAATCTGTGCTTGGTTTGGGTATAAATAAGGTTGCTATGTCTCTGGTTTTGGTGTTTTGGTAAAATCTACAACAGGAAACACTTGTATTGGGACCACAGTGAGAACAGCTCAGAGACAGGGAACTCTTGGGGCCAGTGGTGGGTGAATGAAAATACAAATGCTCCTACCTAAAGAACATCTCAGAAAAACACCCTATCAGTTTCAGAAGATGCATTCAGCCACTCTTTTATAACATCTTTTTCTTTTCTTTTCTTTTCTTTTCTTTTTTTTTTTTTTTGAGACAGAGTCTCACCTTGTCACCCTCAGTAGAGTGCCATGGCGTCACAGTTCACAGCAACCTCCAACTCTTGGGCTTAAGCGATTCTCTTGCCTCAGCCTCCCAACTACAGGTGCCCATCACAATACCCAGCTTTCTTTTGGTTTCAGTTGTCATTACTGTTTAGCAGGCCCAGGCTGGACTGTAACCCTCCACCTTTGGTGTATGTGGCTGGCGCCCTACTCACTGAGCTACACGTACCAAGCCTACAACATCTTTTTCTAGCTGCCTCCCTTTTTTTAAAGCCTGCACTTTTAAAAAAGTGACACATTTTTATTTATTTATTTGTGTGTGTGTGTAAAGACATATTGCCAATAATAACCATACCTGGGGGCAGCATTGGAGGCGTGGTGGTAAGCATGGCTGCTTTCCAATAATAACCATTGACTTTTTGCTTGATCTGCTTTCTCTAAATTATTGTTACCACTGGGCACAGTGGCACACACCTGTCATCCCAGCACTCTGGAAGGCCGAGGCAGGTGAATCACTTGAACTCATGAGTTAAAGACCAACCTGAGCAAGAGTGAGACCCTATCTCTACTAAAAATGAAAAACTGAAGCAAGGGGATCACTTGAGCCCAAGAGTTCGAGGTTGTTGTGAGTTATGATGCCACAGCACTCTACCAAGGGAGACAAAGTGAGACTGTGTCTCAAAATTAAAGTAATTAGATTATTGTTATCATTATGTTTTTTCTCCTATTAAAAAACCCTAGACTTGTCCCCTTCTCATGGGGCTAAAAGCAACAATGGGAAATTTACTGAGATTCAGGAAGAAAGGGAAAAGAATCAGTGATTACCTTTGAGTGCCCTGCAACTCACTGCTAAGCCCAGAGACAATGGCTAAGGCAGGCAGACACAGGGTGACCCTGGATGGATCCCTGCCATCCCGCTCCCCTCTGTTCCTACTCCACTCCTTTTATGAGCAGTGCAGATCTCTCTCCCATGTCCTAGGTGCAGTCCTTTCTGGGAGCTCGTGGTGTTGATGTTCTTCATGGAGGGTCTATCATGTTTTATCTGATCGTTCTCAAAAAGTTCTTTAGGCTGGGCACGGTGGCTCATGTCTATAATCCCAGAACTCTGGGAAGCCAAGGCAGGTGGATTGCTTGAGCTGGAGACCAGCCAGAACAAGAGTGAGACCCCCATCACTACTAAAAATAGAAAAAGTGAGGCAAGAGGATCACTTGAGCCCAAGAGTTGGAGGTTGTTGTGAGCTAGGATGCCACAGCACTCTACCCAGGGCAATAGCTTGAGACTCTGTCTCAAAAAAAAAAGTTCTCTATATTAAAATATCCATACACAACCCCTGAGCAGTTCTAGGCTGAGGGCTCCATCCCAGAGAAGTTGTCCAGCATACACAAACTAGAGAAAAATCTGAAGTAACAGAAGGATTATCCGTGGAGTTATGGTTACAGAAAGAATATCGTTTTATCTTCAAAGCCTAACACCATAAAAATCCTTCAACAAACATTAGTGTCTATATGTCCATCTCAAACTCTTTAGGTATTGTATGTCCAGTAACTAGACTCTAGGATGGTTGACTATGTTCTCCCAGATTGGCCTAGGGAAATTAGGAGCAAAACAGATCTGTTCCTGTGACAGTGTCTGTTGTCTTTGCTCCCAAGAATACATAACAGTATTACCCAATAATAAAAGATGGTGAACCTTTACATTGGAATATCAGGCAGCAATTTTAAAGAATGAGGTAGATCTATATGAACTGACCTCCAAGATATATTGATAAATCATAAAAAGCACATTTGGTAACAATATGTTACCACTGACTATACACACAAAACTGTGTTATTTCTGGGTATTGGGGTGAGCAGGGGCTGTGTATTGTATGTGAACATAACTCGTAAAGTTTATGAAGGTACATCAGAGCAGGTAACTTCTGGAAGAGTAATAGATTGGGGAGTGGTATATCGCTGTATTTTTATTTTTATATATGTATATTTTTATTTATTCATTTATTTTTACAATGAGAATATTTTGCAGGCTTTTCTTTTTTGGCTGGGGCTGGGTTTGAACCAGCCACCTCCAGTACATGGGAGCGGCGCCCTACTCCTTTGAGCCCTAGGCGACACCCAACAATGAGAATATTTATGTTTTTGCAACCTTTAAAAGTAGAGGAAAGAGTTGGGCGGCACCTATGGCTCAGTGGGTAGGGCGCAGGTTCCACATACCAAGGGTGGTGGGTTCAAACCTGACCCCAGCCAAACTGCAGCAAAAAAATAGCATTGTGGCGGGTGCCTGTAGTCCCAGTTCCTCAGGAAGCTGAGGCAAGAGAATCACCTAAGCCCAGGAGTTGGAGGTTGCTGTGAGCTATGTGATGCCACGGCACTCTACCTAGGCGATAAAGTGAGACTCTGTCTCTACCAAAAAAAAAAAAAAGTAGAGGAAAGAGTGTAAGCATGTGTTTTGAAGTAAAACACTTTAAAACTGGTTCTAAAGAACGTGCATGCAGTTTGCAGCCGTTGCTGACATGAGTTTAACATTGAAACTGTACCTCAGTCCTCCTCCTCATCACACACATGCACCTGTGCACATGCAAAGACAGTGTCCAACTTATGTGTGGTGGCAGAATCACACCTGCTATGCCTGAATATTAGCCAGCAGGTAATCAGATGCAGACAAAGCTGTGAGCTTCTGTCCTTCTGGTGATTGTAGTGTCCCTGCATCCTAACCAATCTATTCTAAAATGAATATTTGGCCTTCTGTCTCAATATTTTTTAAACAGAAAAGAATTCATCTGAAGCACAACCTGAATTGGGAACCTGGGGAGATGGCAAAGGTGAAGATGAATTATCCCCAGAAGAAATACAAATGGTAATGCTATTCTCTGCCTGATCATTTATTTTTAACTGGTTTTTGTAGGATTATTCACTGAAGAGGAGGTCGTCCTAAATGCCCTTGCCCTGATTTTTATACTGAGTATTTGAAATTATAAATGTATAAATGAAAATTATAAATCTTATATACACTTTCCCACTTGATTTTCTAATTCATAGTGTGCTTTTTTTGTGTTTGAAATTTGAGGTTGCATATTTGAAAAAGTAATTGCCATGGAATAATTTTACTAATAATTTGTCTTTTTGGCAGCAGTACAATAGTCTCCTAAACTAAATGGATCTTTTATAATTGCCACTATGGTGCTTTTTAATTGTTGGATATCCTAGTGTTATGGTAATGTGAAGAAAGAGCAAGTCAAGACTGCAAAATGAAAAGAGTAACCTCTTTACTAATACCACTACCTTTCCGTTACCTGTTTCCTGATTGCTGACTGCTACAGTTTGTCATCTCCGGGTGGTTTCAAAAGAAAGCTCATGGGCTCCTGCCGACTGTGTCAGCAGTCTATGCTGCCCATCTGGAGGTGGGTGTGTAGGGCGCCAGTACACCTGGTGCTGGGGCAGAGGCTTTCCGGAGCAGCCCTGATGGAGCACTGGCCTCCACCCACCAAGTGGGAGCGCCCCTCATGCTGGCCTGCTTTCCAGAGCTGTGCCTGTGTGTGCAGCATTTCCACGTGCGTAGTAGTTTACAGCTAGCAGACGTTTAGTGCTTGTTTTTGCCATGTTTTCTTAGTAATTGCACCAGGAAGTGCTAGGGCATCCCCATCTCCTTTTTTCTTTCTTTTTTCTTTTTTTCTGTTTTGGCTCAGGGTAGAGCTAGATCCTGTCTCCTTTTAACATTGGCAAGAAAACAAGGACAGGTCTTGCCCATAGCCCCTGATCAGTGGCAGAGCTGGGTTTCCAGCCTTCCAGAGGACGAGCAGTGGAGCGTGAGTCGTGAGCCCTTCACATGGAAGTGTGTGTGGTGCTCGTCACTCTCCCTACTGTCCTGTCTTACAGGTATCAGATGTTACATCCTTAGCAAGACTTTTCTGGCCAGCCCACCTGATGTCACTCCCTGCCATTCTGTACCATTACCTGACTTTATTCCCTCACCCCTCCACTAGCACACAAGCTCCATGAGAGCTGCGTCTTTTTTTTTTTTAATTAATTTTTTTGAGACAGAGTCTCACTCAGTTGCTTCAGCTAGAGTGCAGTGGTGTCAACCATAGCCCACAGCAGCCTTAAACTCCTGGGCTTAAGCCATCCTCCTGCTTTAGGCTCCTGAATAGCTGGGACTATAGTCATGCTCACCATACCTGGCTAGTTTTTCTATTTTTAGTAGAGATAGAGTCTTGCTGTGTTGCTCAGCCTGGTCTAGAACTCTTGAGTTCATCTGGTCTTCCTGCCTGGGCCCCCCATAGTTCTGGGATTGCAGGCGTGAGCCACCACACCTGGCCTTAGAGCAGAATCTTATGTTGCTTTCACTGCCATGTTCCATGAGCTTAGATCAGGTTTGGGGTTACCAGTTGAATGGATAAATGACTTTGATGAGCATTGTATAGACGTTCAAGGCTAGTTTCAGTGGCAAAGCAGGAGCAGCAGTAGTAACTACTAGTAGACTCTTGTGTCAGCATCAACATTATTGCTTATACTTGAGAATGTCCTCTGTATGCCAAGCCTTTTCTGTATGTTGTGGTGGGGTTGGGGGGGGGGGGTTTGTTTGTTTGTTTCTGAGACAGAGCCTCAAGCTATCGCCCTGGGTAGAGTGCTATGGCATCACAGCTCACAGCAACCTCCAACTCCTAGGCTTAAGCGAGTCCCCTGCCTTCGCCTCCCAAGTTGCTGGGACCACAGGCACCCACCACAACGCCTGGCTATTTTTTGGTTGCAGCTGTCATTGTTGTTTGGTGGGGCCAGGCTGGATTCAAACCCGCCAGCTCAGGTGTATGTGTCTGGCGCCTTAGCCACTTGAGCCACAGGCATTGAGCCTGTTTTTTTTTGTTTATTTTGGTTTTTTTGAGACAGAGTCTCACTATGTCACCCTCAGTAGAGTGCTATGGTGTCACAGCTCATAGCAACCTCAAACTCTTGGGCTTAAACAATTCTCTTCTCTCAGCCTCCCAAGTAGCTACGACTACAGGTGTCCACCTCAGTGCCCAGCTATTTTTTTGTTGTTGTTGCAGTTGTCATTGTTTAGCTGGCCTGGGCCGGGATTGAACCCACCACCCTTGGTGTATGTGGCTGGTGCCGTAACCACTGTGCTGCAGGCACTAGGCCATGTTGTTGTGTTTAATCTTCATAACAATCCAGTAAAGTAGGAATCAACATGTTACACCAGGCATCCTCAAACTACGGCCCACAAGCTGCATGTGTAGAAACAAAATCAAGAAGGCAAGAGGTAGCACAAGAGGTAGGAAGTATGTGGGTCCTGCCATCATCTGGACATTTATCTGCAGTCATCTAGGACACTTATCCAGCCCACTGGGTGTTTTTGCTGCCACTGCCTGTCCTGCTTAGCAGCCAACTTGTCCCAGGGCCCACAGTCCGGCCCTCCAACGGTCTGAGGGACAGTGAACTGGCCCCCTGTTTAAAAACTTTGAGAACCCCTGTTTTACACAGTTGAGAAAATGAGACACAAAAACTCCAAAGCCCTGCCCTTGGTGAAGGAGCTGGAGAGCGTCTGAGCCTAGCTCTATCCCCCAAGCCCTGTCTCCAAACCCTGCACCTTTTTTGGTGCTTTGTGGCTCACATTTGTCCCCAGTTGACTCTGGTGGTCAGGGGACTGGAGCCCCACAGGAACAACATGGCATCCTGATGTAGGCCAGCCTGCAGAACGGCCACCTTTGCTCCCTGACATGTTGTTGCAGGCATAGGTGTGCAGGCTGGGGACCTGCAGGGGTGACCAGGTCCACACCTGCTTTGTGAGCATGGCTGCTGAGAGCAGAGGACTGGCCGAGGATCCTTTTGCTCTCCAGACTTATTTCTTCTCCATCCCTGAAATAAAGGACTGAGGCAGGCTTCTGTTTCCTACAGAGGCATGAACAAGTAGAAACAAAATCAAGAAGGCAAGAGTCTGATAGGAAGAATATGAGTCCTGCAGTCACCAGACCCACACCTGGCCTCATCACTGCCGCCTGTGCCCTCCCACCACTCTGGCTTCCATTTCTTCATCTGTGAAATGGGCAAATAATGGCCACCTCATAGGCGGGATTAATGACAGTGAGCTAGCCCAGAGATGCATGCCACCCAGTGTCAGGCATATGTGGTACAAGTGCAACTGCGTTCTCTTGCTTTTCCCCTTCAGAGTGACAGGACAGCCTCTCCCTGCTCCGTGCTCAGGCTCTTGGGTCACATCTGCCCATGTGCAGAGAAGTGCCATTCTATAGGGAGGACTACGTGTGCAGGCTATAGGTGCCACAGTGTTGGGTCATACGGGGGGCATACGAGTTCCATACACAAGACACTTTTACACCAGCATATTCCCTTTGAGTGTTCCCCCTTAAAACCATCACCTTAGAAACTCAAAACTCTAGCCTTAGCTAGAGCAAGACTCTATCTCTACTAAAATAGAAAAATTGGGCAGGTGTGGTGGCAGGTAGACCCAGCTAATCGGGAGGCTGAGGAGGGAGGATGGATTGATCCCAGGAGTTTAAGGTTACTGTGAGCAATGATGACACCACTGCAGGGCAACAGCAAACCTCTGTCTCAAAAAAAATTCACAAAATATTGGAAGCTGATCTTGATGGTACACTTAGCCAAGACCTTCCTAGAACTTATGCTGGGGTGCTCCTTCAGCGCCTGTAGTGCTTCTTCTGAATATTAAGCAGAATTGTCTTGGTATTTTATAGATAAAAATAATTCTAAGTTAAGAAAGTAACTCAAACACTTTAAAGTGTCCTGTGAAGCCCCTGCCTTCCTCTCCAGACTCTCTCATGTTCCAAAACAAACCCTCTGACTTTGATTAAGCACTCACCAAATCTTGCAAATGTAAGCCCTAGAGGCTTCAGATGTGTGGAGTCTTGGCAGGAGCAAAGGTCTCAGTCAGCCAGCTGTTCAGTCTAGCTGAGTAACAAGGAGGATCTTGAAGGGTCACAAAGGCAACATTGAGAGCTTTGTCAGGTTGCATTAGACTAGACTTGGGCCCTCCCTTTGGAAGGACAAATACAAGCTGGGAGGAGCCTTGAGGTTTCTAACTTGGGTAATCAAGGGAGGGAGGTAGATAGGCCAGGCCAGGAGAGGAATGACGCATTTCATTTTAGACAGGTGTGAGTGTGAGATAGTTGTGGGACATTCAAGGAAGGTGTCTGCGCACGTGGGGTCTGGGGCTTAGGCTAGAGATGCATGTGTGGGAGATGCCTTAAGTCTGGTGTTTGAGGCACAGGCTTGAATAAGGTTCCCTGGAAATGACACATACGGGGAGAAAGGAAAGGGGGACACTCCACCACCCTGGGAGACACTCTGCCACTCAGGGGACATGTCACTACCCTGGGGGACACTCCACCACTATGGGAGACACCCCACTACCCTGAGGGATACTTCACCAGCCTGGAGGATATGCCCCACTCTAGGGGATACTCTACCACCATGGGAGACACCCCACTACCCTGAGGGACACTCCAACATCGTGGGGGACACTCCACCATCATGGGGAACACTCCACCACCCTAGGGGACACTCCACCACCCTGGGGGATACTCCACCACCCTGGGGGACACTCCACCACCCTGGGGGACACTCCACCACCAAGGGGACACTCCACCACCCTGGGAGACACTACTACCCTGAGGGACACTCTAACACACGGGAAAACCCCACTGGAGGGCAGGCTGAGACTGAAAAGCCAACAGATGAAAATGAAGAACAGTTGGATCATACTCTCTTCTTATAGCCAAGTGATGGCAAAAGTTTCTTAGAACCTCATAGTTTTTCATCAATTTATACAAAAGCAAGGATGTCCCTGATGACCTGATGTACGGTCCCCTTGAGACATGGTGAAAGAACATGAGCACTGGGCCTAGACAGTTGACTGTGAATCCTCTTTATTCACTTACGATCTTAAGTTGAGGCAGGAAAATTAGCTTCATTGACTTGAGTTTGGTCTAAATCAATACCCTAAAGAACTGATACAAATACCAAAGGTAGTAGAGCTGCAGTCCCCAAGTTTCTGGACTGTGGAGAGACCCAGGTCGTAGCCTGTTAGGAACCGGGAGACACTTCATCTTCTTTTGTGTGTACAGCCACTCCCATGGCTGACATCACTGGCTGAACTCTGCCTCCTGCCAGGTCAGCAGCAGTGTCAGCTTCTCTTAGGAGCACAGGCACTGTTGTCAACTGCACATGCAGGGGTCTCGGCTGGGCTTCTGAAGAATCTGATGCTGGTGACCTGGAGTAAGCATAATGCACATGAATCATCTTGGAACCATCCTCATTTCCATTCCCCTGGTTTGTGGAAAAGTTGTCTTCCATGAAACTGGTTCCTGATCCCAATAAGGTTGGGGACCACTGCAGGAGGATGTGAGAGCTCCCAGCCGAGGGAGGGGCACAGCTGGCACTGGCTCTTCCAGCACAGAGATGCTAGGTGTCCCTGTGTAATCCATGCCCTGCATACATGCAGCCTGTGACTTAATGACTAAAGGACAAAAGTCAGTGTTCATAGAGCACGGGTCTTGTGCCTGCAACAACTACCGAGGGACCGTGCTTCCATGTTAGTCCCCTGACCTAACAGACACCGTGCCCAGTAACACTGGCTGTTTCAGCATCATGGTGTCAATGACTTAAAGCAATTTCATGGGCAGAACTTCCTAGCTTTTATTGTGTCCTTGCCAGAGGATTGGGCAGGAAGCTGTAATGTACCATACTTTCATGACAGGCTGTTTAATGTTTAGTTAACTTCTTTTTTAATTGGGAATAATGACTAGGTGCTATATCTTATAGT
Organism: Galagoides demidoff; assembly: GCA_963574575.1. NCBI lineage: Eukaryota > Metazoa > Chordata > Mammalia > Primates > Galagidae > Galagoides > Galagoides demidoff. The sequence continues at coordinate 30,424 of CAUYQV010043273.1, read as the reverse complement.
CTGACTAACCCAAATCTTATTTAAAAGGCTTTACCCTAAAAACAAAGAGAAAGAAATACCACACTGTTGGTTTTAAATTGGAAAGTATTGGCTCGACGTCTGTGGTTCAAGTGGCTAAGGCGCCAGCCACATACACCTAAGGTGGCAGGTTCGAATCCAGCCCCGCCCCACCAAAACAACAATGACGGCTGCAACCAAAAAATAACCAGGTGTTGTGGTGGGCTCCTGTGGTCCTAGCTTCTTGGGAGGCAGAGGCAGGAGACTCACTAGAGCCTAGGAGTTGGAGGTTGCTGTGAGCTGTGATGCCACGGCACTCTGCCCAGGGGGACAGCTTGAGGCTCTGTCTCAAAATAAATAAATAAATAAATAAATAAATAAATAGAAACTAAATTGGGAAGTATTGTAGCAAATTGTGGTCTTAATTCATATTCATTGTTTTGGAATTTTTCCTCAGTGTATAATAATGAATTAAGCCTTATAATGGTAATTTAATTCATTATTTCATCGAAAGGAATAGTTACTACATAATCCAAAATAGTTTCAGGATGTCATATGATTACACAATAAATTTCCATTTATAACTCATGATACAGGCAGGTGTTTAATGCCTTTGAGTTAGCAGATATTTTATAGTTGGGATGAGGGGAACCAAATTGTTTTCTGATGTTATATCAAGAAAATGCCTTCTTTCTAAGCAAAGAAGTTGAAAATTCTTCCTTTTCTGAGCAGAGAAGTTCATTTTCTTTGCCTCAAATACAGCCATATGCACTTATCGATGTATTCCTTGGGATAATTTTTATGGTCATGAATGTGATTTCTGTTTCTTAAATCCACATGAAAGATGTCCCCAGCCCTTCCCCTGGGGCAGGCCGTAGAAGGCCCTGGTGGCCAGCTGTCAGGGCTTACAGTCTGTGGCCAAGCTCAGTTCACACATCGAGAACACAGGAATTATTTTAGAATCTGAGCACCACACAGCAAGAACTGGCATCCAGACACTGGGAGGTTACAGGTTCACAGGGCATGGGAGGGTCACAGCATTGGGAGTGTGGAGGGGTTTGGCTCACATCTGGAAGAGCCCAGAAAGGACCCATGCAGTGGGCCCCTTAGTCATGGGTTCAGACTGCTTTCTAGGAGGGTCCCAACTGTGGGCTCCAGCCAGCTGTGTGTGGCTCTTTGCAACGCAAATGCTTCTCCTGGTCTCATTTTATACCCAAAGGCCTTTGTAGGAGTGATTTTCTTTTAAGAACTATAGTAAAGAGATTAGAAAAGGATTTCTATAATAATATATTCACAATGTGGGTATGTATTCTTTAAACCATATTAGAAACCCTTTAACAGGGTTTTATTGGAAAGTCTAACTGATGTCTAAAGGGAGTAGAACAGTTAAATAATGACATCACCTAACATGCATGTAAACACGCCATATGCCAAGTGTCACATGGTGCCCTCTTTGAGCATGTCAGCATATGATAACTTACGCAACCCATGTGAGGGGCGTTATTGCTGCTCCATTTTATAGAAGCTTACATTCCTGGCCTAAGATCAACAGCTCCCAAGTCCTAGACTTTTTAACACAGGGCTGCACCACAGACTATTTAGTGTGTGTGTTGGGATGCAGGTTTGCTGGTCTGACTGAAGAAAGCCTTATATGTTGATGAGAGTAGATGGGCAGGGGAGGGGAACCCAGACAGGCTAGCTGCTATCAGGCCTAGAGGGCCTGCTTGCCCACCTTCCCCATCATCTAGGCTCTTCCTTTGCATGGACGGGTAAAGGGTTAATATTTCCTCATTTGGGGTCAGGTTTGTCCTCACGGGGCTTAGATACCCCTGTCTGTCATGCTGACTGTGGAGACCAGGCCTTTCATTCCCTGTTCCTTTCAAAGCCCCTGTCTGTGTGGGAAGGTGACATGGCCACACAGACGCTCTCTACTGCTGCTCAGCCAGCTCCAAAAGATGCTGGGTGTGCACTCCCAGGCCTGAGCATGTGAGACAGCCAATTGCCACAGCAGTCCTCTAGAATAATGACCAGAGAGATGGAAGGGGCCTTCCAAGCTTTTACCCAACTCATTTTGTACATCCTAGATCTCTAGAGAGATTAAATCATGATACTTAGCATTTATTGAGAGTTTACCATGTGTGGGGCACTTTGGTAAACAAGTCGTATGTTTTGACTTACATGTTCTTCCACAAACTCTACTAGTCCCTCTATTTAAGTACTGTTATCCCTATCTCAGTGACAAAGACAGACAGGTGAGTCCCATGCCCAGCATCACACTGCTGAGAAGGTGGAGGCTCTGGAAGTCTAGTCGTAGCTCCTTAGCCCCAGACTTAGGCAGGAAGGACGTGAATCCCATCCATCTACAAGAAGCAGGCCCTAGAAGCAGTACCTGGCCCAGGGTTCCCACAGGGCCCCCAAGGACTGGCTCCTATAGCCACCACCTACCCCTGCCTCCCAGCAACAGTTTTGTCATTTAGACAGCTTCGGAAGCCACTGTGACATCTGGTGCAAGGCGGTGTTGTCAGCAGCCTTGACACTACTGGTCAGCCCATGCTCTGCCAGGCCACTTAGTACTCCAGTAACCTCACACTTGTCTAGAAAACTTCTCTTCAGCCCTTACCACCTTTGATCCCTTGAGGCACCTGTTTTTTCCCTCTTTTCCTCAAGGAACTGGGTATTTTTCAGGTGGCGTCAAGAATCCATGAGGTAGAAGGAAATGAGAGCCAGATCTGACCCACTCCTGCCCATGTGGAGGGCTGATGTGCAGCTGTCAGAGTTGACAATCGTGAGCAGGCCTGCCACGAAGCACCGCGCTGTATACCTGCCCCAAACTGGGGAGGAAGCAAAAATAGCTTTGAAGGAACACTCTAGTAACAAACCACCTCAAAAATCACCAGTTAATTTTGTTTAGAACAGTTTCAAAACACAAAAGGACTGTGAATTTAAAGGGGCAGGGCCATATTTTGTCATTAGAAAAATTAAAAAAAAAATGTTTCCCTTCCCATCAATCCCCCCCCCAGTAGTACTTGGATTTGAGTGAATGAGCACCTGTATGTTGGAGTAATTACATGTTTGTCATAGATACTAGACTTAAGTATTGTAACTATTGACTTGACAGTTAACATAGCTGACACCTTCAAACTCAAAGTGAAATACTCATTCTCTTAAATAGCCTTTTTGATGCCAGATTAAAAGGGCCATAAACAGGGCTATGTCAGCTGCCAGCAAATCAGCCCTGCAGGGAGTTTCCCAGTACTTCCGCCCTGCCTGAAGCTTTACCCACCTATTTTCTGACCTGCAGGTCTAGGGGGAGCAGAGGTCACTTGTATCTATTGAGCAGCTGTGCTGAGAGCCAGTGCCCTGGAGTGTGAGGCTCCATGCTGGGTTCAGGTCCTGGAGGTACAGGGACAGCCCCACCCAGGGAGGAAGACAGGCCCCTGAACAAGGGAAGAAATGTAGGATGGGCTGAATACAGGAAAGCCTTTTAACAAGGGCAAGGACATGAGAGAAAGTGATTCATCTTCTCTGGAGAGTCACATCTCTAAGAAAGTACCTAGGCTTGGTTTTGAGGGACCAGTGGCAGCTTCCCAGCCATGCCTGGGGCTGTCCTATGTGGGGGTGAGGGAAGAGTTGCAGTGTGGCCGGGTCATGGGGACCAGCAGGGCACACACCTGGTATAGAAGGCATGCTGGGGTGGGCCAAGGTGGCATAGCCTTATGAGAGTGGCACTCAAGATCATTGCGGCTAGGGAGTAGAGGACAGGCTGGAGGTAGCAAAAGGTGAGGGAAGAGTATGGACAGTGGGGAAGCACCAAATGCAGCCTGAGTGGGTAAAACTGGCAGTCTCAGCACAGGGCACACGTGTGAGGGGCATGTATGTAAAGGGCAAGTGCTCTGAGGGCTGTCAGCAGGCGTTGCTGAGCGGGTTGGTTTGCATAGCTATTTCCCCTTACTCTTGATTTCCTAGGGGAGTGATAGCCAGATCTTCAGCCAACTGTGAATCCCCCACAAGGCCAGGGCTTGGCTGTGTTGGGCACACAGCCCTCAGCTTCTGGCTGAGAGCACCTCTAAGTACCTGTGGACCTGACACAGCTGCAACAGACGTGAGGCAGGAACAGATAGAAGGCTCTTCTAAAGTGGGGTTCCACACAGTTCCCACTCTCAAGAAGCTCAGAGTCACACAGCAAGTCATACACTTCATTATAGGGTAGAAAATGATTACTCTCTTAAGACACTTTGAGAAAATGCAAGGCCAAGGATAGGAAAATGAGAGATAATTTAGAGCTTACTAAAGCTCTAAAACCCTGTTTATGGCCCTTTTAATCTGGCATCAAAAAGGCTATTTAAGAGAATGAGTATTTCACTTTGAGTTTAAAAGTGTCAGTTATGTTAACTGTCAAGTCAATAGTTACAATACTTAAGTCTAGTATCTATGACAAACATGTAATTACTCTAACATGTCTGTGGGGAACTTGAGGAAAGAGAAGGGGACACTTGACTGCCTGTGCATTCAGGGAGTTGAAAGGATATACTAGGACAGGGCTATTGGGCTTGCAGGTGGAGCAGTTAGATTTTCCTAGCCACTCTCTATAAGGCAGAATAGGGACCAAAGACCCCATTCTTAGCAAGGGAGAACACCCCCAGAAAAAGGAAAACAAAAAAATAAGCTGAGCAAGGAGGAGCAAAGTCAGCTAGTTTACCTTTAAACCAGTTGCTGCTAAATTTCTTATCTGAGCAGTTTCCTGGAAGCCTGGCTTATAGGGGATACAGCTTGCTAACACCACTGCTGGGTCTCTGAACATTCCGAAGGAGTAATGGCCACAGAGGAAGCTGCATGCAAGGCCTAGCAAGAAACATTAACTAGGCCGTCTCCTGCCCAGTTAACAGGCAAAGCAAATAACCATTGTGGAGATCTGTATTTGGCTGGGGCAGAGATGAAGGGAACAGCTCGAGCCCTGAAATATGAGTGGGAGGGCTTCTCCCTTAGCTCAAGGAAGACCCTCTTGGTGGTGATGAGAGGAAAATTCCTCTCTTCCACCGATCTTCAGAGATTAAAACCAGTGGTGTTTTACTCCACAGTGAACTAGCGGGTATTAACACCCCCTTAGGAATCTGTGTGTGACGGCAGATAGGAGGCTGCCCACACACAAGGCTCAGGTTCTGGATTTCTCATGACTGCTCAGACCCTTAAAGTAAATGACTATAGAAACAATAGAAGCTGATATGCTTGCTCAGAGAAACTGCTGACCTCTTGGTTCCCTTTCTCAGCTTACCCTCTGGGCTGATGAGCAAATAGCCTTCAATAAAAACTGAGTGATACTGACACTCAGGGCCATCAGAGCCCCACAAGCAGGCCGTGGTCTCCTGTTCTCCCACCTTTGAAAACTATTCTGTGTGTCTTGTCTCTTTGTCTCTCGTCATTTCTAACTCTACGTTTCCCCAGTTGATCCCCACCAGATCCACAGCTCTTAACATACCCTGCCCTGGGGCGGGACCCCAGCAGCCCTCCATGATGAGTTCCAGGCGCTTCCATCCTTTTCTTCAGCCTATCAAGTTGGTGCAAATGGCCAGAGGAACAGCTGTCAGCTCTGCTGAGGTCACTCAGTTATATGAGGAACTCCTGTCCCTGGTGGCAGGGGGGCCATCCTCACCCTGCCTGAGCAATGGGAAACACGACTCCTCAGGCTTAGGGTCTGCTGAGTAGTGCAATGGCCAGGCAAGGCCAGGAAGTCTGAGGGCCCCAAGACCAGCTCAGCAAAGCCACCCATTTCCCCTTTCAATCTAGACTCTTCCCCATGTCAGACCTTTCTCCATTTAAAAAATAATGGAGATACTAGAGGCAGGAAACAAGCCTGGAACAGAGAATAGCGGGCAGGTAGGTCACCCGGGCAGAGACACAAGCTCCGGTGCTATTACAGCCACATGGCAGATATCAGCTTACATGCTTTGAGTACAGACCCTCAAAGTGGAGACTCCAAGCCATCAGCAACACAGCTGTTCTTTGGGATTTTTTAGGATTTTTTTTTCTTCCTAAAGTAGGATGTTTCTCACACGAGTGCTCCCGATCTCCCAGGGGTGCCCCCACTGCTCCATGCTGCAAGCAAGGGGCTCAGCCACTTCCTGGAGGGTAGAGCAATGTTTTCTTACCTAAATTCCATCTGATGTTTTTGTGTTTTGAATGTGTTTGTTTCCTCACAGTTTGAACAAGAAAATCAGCGACTAATTGGTGAAATGAACAGCTTGTTTGATGAAGTGAGGTATGTATGTGCTCCCCTGTGAGCTGATGGCCTACTTTACAACATCTCCAGGAACCAGGAACGGTATTTATTTACTTTGGTGCCCAGGCATCCATGTGTGGACCCTGGCCAAATGCAGCCCATCTGAACTGTTTCAATGGGGAGCTGCTGAATCCCTGCTGCCCTCCGCTTGCCGGCCTGAGGGAAGCCACTGGTGCCTCTGCCACAGAGCTGCCTGGCACATCATCCAGAGAGGGCAGCTGGGGACTGCTGGTCACCTGACTATGATTAACACTCCCATCTGGGCTGTTCACATGCAGTGAAAGTGAAATGGGCCTTGTGAGTGACACCAGACAAATGGAAGCCCTCCTGCAAATGGCTCCAGTAGGGTCTTCCTTCACCTTCCCTTATCCAATAGGGAGTCTGGGATACAGAAGGCAAAGCCAGGGCCACATGCCTGAGATCACTAGTCCTCCAGAGAAAGCATTCAGAGTCCTCAGGCCCTGTGGGAATGTGCTCTGAAGATGAGGCCTGGCTCTCTGCAGAGCCTTGCTGCGTTGTGGGATCCCAGTATTGCCCCTATAGCTGGAAACTCAGTACACAATACAGCCCCCCAGGGCCTCTTGGCTTTTTGCCCTCAGCAGGGGACATGCTGGCTCTCCAAGCAGCCCAGCCCCACCTGGCTGTGCCTCCCCTAAGCCAGGACCTGCACTCCCTTTGGCCTAGCATCTCCTCCTTTCCCTCACCTCCACTCGCTGCCCAGCGTATGTCAGCTCTTGTCGCTTCCTGCTGCTGCTGTGTCCTGGAACAGCACTTAACCTTAGCCTGTGTCAGCTGCTGTCCACAGAAGCAGACAAGCCCCCAGCCTGCCTCCAGGGTAGCCCATGCCAGCCCTCACACAGGGAAGGTGGCTCACTCAGATGTTTCAAGTTGGATAGGCACTTAGTGGCCAAACCCAAACATGATATTTTCAGTCTGAATCAGTTTATTTCCTTGTGACAGGGAGTTGGCTTGAGTGATAAATATATTTTCTTCTTTAACCTGTTGGGCAGTGGCCAGAGTTGGGTCATCAGCACATCCTTACACTGGTTACTGGGCAGCCATAGGAGCTGAGGACTGCAATTTGCAGCTTGGGCATGGCTGTGTGTGCCCAGATCCCATGGAGGGACACCCACTGCTGGGGACTGAAGGTCAGCTCACGGGGTACAGCATATTCCCAAAAAGCCCAGTGCTCTGGACTAAGCTGAACTATAGGTATCCTGAAGTCACCATACATAGGGAAACTAGGAAATTATAGCTTAATGTGCCTTCATTAACAAAATATCGATTATAGAATTTTACAAAGAGGTAGCCAGCATATACAGAATATTTTGTAAATATTTTGTAAAATTCTGTAATGAATGTGCATTAAGCTACACTTCCTATTTTCCCTATGTATGGCAACTTTAGGGGTGCTTTTTGGGATACCCTGTGGTAAGAAGATGGTCTTCCTCTGCCTCCCTCTCTGCCCTCACCCAAGATGGTGTGCCCCCCTCCTAGTTTCACTTAGATGATTGCTTTAAAATGTGTAATGTTCCTGTTGGATAACCAAGTACTAATAGTTAATATTAATCTATTGATTTCTTCTTTTTATAAAGGCAAATCGAAGGGAAAGTGGTTGAAATTTCCAGACTCCAAGAGATATTCACAGAAAAGGTTTTGCAACAGGTAAAAAAACAAAAGAAAGTTTTAAGTTTTAGCTGAAAGAGGGAATGTACTAAGAATTCAGGATGCTCCTTCTGAAGGCATCTGGTGCTTCCTGGCTGGGGGCAGGTGTACACCTGCAGAGGTCCTTGAAGAAACCTGGCCCCAGCCTGGCCACAACCGTGATGACAGGGAGCACACAGGGGCATGTAGAAAGCCAGTGTAAGCCTGGGAGTCAGGGCAGTCACAGTGCCCTGGGGTGAGCTGGGGGCCCTCTGAGCTGCACTTCCATCTGTTAAGTGGAGTAACTCTTCTGGGAGTATTGTAAGGCAGGGAGGTGAGCTGGAGAAGCCCGGTATGCTGTGGGGCAGGTTTCTCAGCAGTGTCACAGAGCTCAGATTTGGCCCTCACAAGGTGCTGGGTCCATGCTGCCCTATGTCTGTGTCTTCATGAGAAATGGGATTGTTCTCTTTAGTGAATTTTTGTGTTATTTCTGCCTGCCAATAGTTCTGAAATTCTTCCATCCAGTTAACTGGAAAAATTTTTAAAGGCATGAAAAATTTGTTCTTTTTTTTTTTTACTACCCAAAACTGTGGAAAGGTTTAAAAGACAAGATGGGTTCTCTCCAGGGTGTTGAGGTGGGATTCTTCCTATACCACACAGAGACAATCATGATAAGTGAGGCACAATGAGTGTGGCAACAATACAGGAGTTCAGGTTCATTAGGGATGCCCTTTCCAGTAGCACCATAAAGGAAGGGTGCATACAGATGCAGGCAGAGCCTTGTTGAGAAGCCTGATGGCTGCCTTGAAGGTCATCAGTTCAGCTTCATGACCACTGGCTAAGGAAGCTGCCACAATCTCTCTCTCTCTGACGTGCAATGACTTGCACGGGAAGTCAGAATTGTACCATTTCAGAGGTTCCTAGAGTCAGCACGGCTAAGTTGCCATTAACTCAGTGACTGTGGGTTTGTATGTGCTATTCCCAAGCCCTAGGACAGGACAGGCAGGCAGAGAAGAGCCCATGGTCACTGCCTTGCTTTAGCCACCCCAGTGCTGACCCTGGGAGGGATGCACAGAGCAGGCCAGAGCCTTGCCTTAGGAAAGGAGTTCTGAAACCAGAGCTGTGGCGTGTCTTTCTTGTTTTTTCCACCAGTTTTGCATAGTGCTCATATCGATTCTCTCACAGGAGCATGGGCAGTGGTCACCTGGCCTCTGCTTGGAGAGTCTCTAGAAAAGTCTGATCACAGAGTGAAGCCCTCCCCCTCCCCAACGGCCGTCTCCAGGAACCAGGCAGCTACAGGTGGCTTTCCTCCCTGCACTGGAGGCTTCTCTAGAATCCCACACCGGTGTCCATTCCCCTCCCTGGTACTCCACACTACCAGGAAGCAGCTTCCCTCTGCCAAAGGGATCGAGCAAATCGGTTCTCCTGCTGCGAAGCTGTCTTGTGTGGATTGCGCCTGTGGAATGCTGGGCTCTTTAGCTGGCGTCCTGTGGGGGCCGCTATTAAGCTTCCCGGTGTATGGAGTAATACAAGTGCTGGTGTTTTCTGAAGGCACCCTGCGTCTTATTTTGATTTTTGAATTTCACCCTATTTTTTAGAGATGTAATTATAAAACATAAAGCACTGTTTGTGAAGCTAGCATGTATGTTTGGAAGCACCCAGGCTTTGAAGCTTACTTCTGTGCACTTCAGAAAGAATGAGGTAGAGTATGCAGCGAAAGCCATGGCGAGTGGTGTTGCCTCATACACAGTGACTTTTAGGTTTTTGTCCTTGTCATCAGGCCAGTGACACAGGTGTGATAGCAGCTGGGGTGGAAGGAGCATAGGCACTGAGGCAGGCAAGGTTCTGCCACTTGGCTGCTGTGTGACTTTGGGCAAGTTGGTATACTTCTCTGACCCATAATTTTCTCTGTTATAAAGTAGAGGGGGAAGATACCTACTTCCTAGGGTGCTGAGAGGATCTGTGGTCTATGCAGTTAAGCTCCAGCCCTTAGAAGGGGCAGCTGCTGTTTCTGTCAGGATGTAAGCCTGCGGGGAGGAGGCTATGCAGGTGCTATCTGTCCCTCATCCAAAAGCCTGAGACCCCAAGTATTCCACATCTGAAACTTTTTGAGTCCAACATGACAGTCAAAGGAAATCCTTGTTTGAGTTTGGATTTTCAGACAAGGGATCCTCACCCTTGTGTTCACCTAACACTCTTCTCTTCAACAGGAAGCCGAGATTGACAGCATCCACCAGTTAGTTGTAGGGGCAACTGAGAATATCAAGGAGGGCAATGAGGACATAAGAGAGGTGGGTGCTTTCTGCGTCTCTGGGTCTGACAGCACAGCACCTGTCTTGGCAGGCTGCTGGCCTCACCGGCAAAGCCCACAGGGCCAGCCCCGCAGCTGAGGCCATGGGCAGTCCCAGCCAAGCCGTGGTGTGTTCACAAGACCCACTGGGCCACCTCTAGCCAATTCAGAGGCAAAGGCTCACCCCAGTCTGAGGAGCCATCTGGGGCAATGGTAGGGGAATGCTCTTGGCAACGGTCAGGCCAGTGCCCTAAATAAAGAGGTGTGCGCCACCGAGGGGCCAGCGACTAGCGCTGTTCATGGAGGACCCCATAGGCCATCTCTACCCAGTGGGCTGTCTCCCCAACTCAGTGCTCAGGATCAGGTTGCCACTGACACTGCACTGCTAGGAAACACAAAACTGAGGGCCTACTCTGCTCTGAGCCTTTCACCCTGGGACAGAATCAGTGATCTCTGGGTATTGTGCTTCCTGGGGGAATTGTGCAGGACCTCCAAATTGTTGCTAAGCAGCAGGGAAATGCAACCTGTTTGTCTTCTGATGAAGCTTAAACCCACTCTCTGACTTTGTTTAATAATCAAGCTATCAATTGTGGGTAAGAATGGGACTGAGCAACATGCAGTGACAGCTATGACCAGGGTAGGGGTGGTAAGAATGAGCGTTACAGGGTTATTAAAACCATGGGATAAAAACACCTGTGCTCCTGTCCCTGCCCAGGCCATCAAAAACAATGCCGGCTTCCGTGTGTGGATCCTCTTCTTCCTCGTGATGTGCTCCTTCTCCCTGCTCTTCCTTGACTGGTATGACAGCTAGCCTGGGCCCTGCGCCACACAGCCATGCTACAGACTGTGCGCTCTCCTTCATCTCTGACGCTGGAGCCTGTGGGGACCAAACTGTATCACAGAGCCATTTTGAGGAGAGTGCAGTCTGAGGCAGACATATACTCCGACCAAAGGGACACCCAAAGCAGTGTGGTTAAGCCCATTTAGCAGCTGAAAAGGAAAACAATGCACATGAGTAGCAAGTGGTCTTTGTGTTGCCGGAAGATAAGACAATGAACAAGAAAGCCAACTGTGAACTGCACTGAATCGGGCTGTCTGGGCAGAGGGCTGCTCCAGGGAAGGGGCATAGAAGGCTGGAAGCTCCCCAGATTGTCTCAGGGCTTAGAGGAAGTCACTGGCCTTTCTTGTCCTGGTAGCTTCAGGGAAGAACATGGTTCATAAGGCCTCTCTACAAATTATTACTTCTTTGTTTCCTGGGGTTTCTTGTTGCCTGAGTCAGTCAATACACAAACACATTGTACCATAGAAAAGAAAACTCACATTTGCCTTTGTTAATCTAATAAATACAATTACAGCCACTTAATATATTGTTGGTGATTCTAAGTCTAAACATTCAGTGGGGACCCACCCACCCACCTGGTGTCAGGGAGGAACTGCAGGACAAACTGTGGCCCTCCAAGGTGGGCAGGGTGGGAAGCCTGGTTTCCTGCCACTGGGTCTAAGGAGCTTTTATTCAAAGAAGAAGTGGGCCAGGGAGAAATGGAGCCTGCCACTCTTGTGCCTGTGCCTCTGACCTGGGAAGCTTCACGAGGAACACCCAGATGTAACTAAAAGCCCGAGATGTGTGGACTGCCTCTACAGGAAGCATCCTGGTGGCCATGTGGGTGTGAGATCACTGGTCCTGCTCCTGGCAGAATGTGTGCAGTACAGATAGTCCACGGGGCAGCACAGTATCTGCGTGTTCTTTATTTGCACAGTTACGTGTGAGTGAATTTATAGTCTATAGAGTACATGTCTACTAGAGAGTACATACGGGGTCTGCCTGGGAACTGTGCTCCACAGGCTCCACCTGTTCATGTCTAGCCGGGCAGGACAGTGGGCACTGCCTTCCTGTTCTTTAGGTATCTCCCACAGCGTAGGACATCTTGCAGTACCCCCTCGGTGATGCACACTCACTGTGCTGAGGGCACAGTCTGTATCTTATGTACCGGAAGCACATTTCAGACGACAGTTGTGGAGCTGACCATGACCACCATGCACACTCACAGCAGATCTCACACTACTTGTCGTTTATTTCTGATCTACTAAAAATACAGTGAAACTTCCAACATGTCCACCAGAAACAGCACATTCAAATAACATAGAAGAAACGCCGGTGAATGTCTTTTTTTGTATTTAATTATCTTACACACTTAGTTTATCTAACCGGCAATTTTGTAAACATACAATTTAATGTCAAGATTCAAATGGAAACAACTTTCATACAAAGATTGCAGATTGAAATGTTGTCATTGCATTTGCACGGTGCTGCACCAGCCCCCACCAGTCCTGCCTGCCTGCTTCTCACCTCAAGTTAAATCTGTTTACAGAATAAAAATTAAAGATTAAAGTAGCTCTGGCTTACCAGCAATTGCATTTTCACTTTTCCCACCCTGCTAAGTTTTTTAAACCTGACTTGCTAACAAGGCTGTTGCTGCAAATTTATTCATAATAAAAGTGAAGGAAAGGGTCAGTGGGATTCTGTCCTACCTCCCAGGGACTGGGCAGTTGTACCACCTCGCCAAGTCCCCTCCCTTTCCAGCACAGTCTATGCTGGGGTGCCCCAAGGCCATGTCCACCCAGCACTGCCCTCCTTATCAAGATGCAGAGCCAGCAGGGACCAAACCATCTGGGGGCAGCAGTAACATGCCTTGTTGCAGGGCTGTCCCACTCAGGAGTCGGCATGGAGGGCAGTGTGGATCTTTCTTCTTTATTCTCTATGCCATTTACTACCATGGGCCCTGGCAGACAACTCTGCTCCAGCTGATGGCAGATGGGAAAGAATGTGAAGTTCCAGGATCGTGCTGGATACAGCTGTGGAGTAAGGTTTGCAGATAGCAAGGTGGCTTAAAAAAATCAATTCCACAAAATGCATTATTTATCTGAAGTCCAAGCCCTTGGCATATCCAGTGTAAATTTATTTTTTGACAGCATCCAATAAATCCCAGAAAAGGGGCAAAATTAAGATCTTAACATGAAAAGTGGTGTTGGAGCTCTTTAGGCAGTACTGATATGCCCATGGGTGGCCAGCAGCAAGTTGGATTTGCAAAGCAGCATTAGCAAACAGAAGCAGTTGCACCATAACCTCTAAATTGCCAGTAATTCTGTTTAATGAAATGTCCCTCAAAGTCCCTTTGTTACCTTCAGGTGACACATTGTAAGGAACTTGCCCATCCCGCTAAGCTGATTTCTCTGCCGCTTCAGTTTCCTGCTCTGACAGCTTCTCTTCTGACAGAACTGACATCCAGGGCGACCCCGAGCGCGTGATGCTCTGCTTGGCCAGGTTGTAGTGGTTTATGACCGTGTAAAATTTCTCCCGGGCACTGGAGTCTTGCTCCGCATAGTAGCTCTCTAAGCCTTCTGGGATGCACTGGGTGCTCTGAAAGACAAAAAGCTTCTGAGACCACACACCAGCTCAGGAGGACACCAGACTGTGTTTCCAGTCACTGAGCACCTTCCCTGAGCTTGGAGCAGGAAAGACGGTGCGTGAAAGCAGGCAAGGTGCCTGCCACAGAGTGCACAGCCAAGGAGAACCCTGGCCTTGTTCAAATCCAGACAGTAGGCTCTTTAACAAGTACCATGGCAAACTGGCACTCAGGCTCTGGGGCCTGTGTGCCACATGACAGGCTTTCACTAAAGATCCTGCTCTTTTGATCATTTATTTGTAATCTGCTAGAAAACAGTGACACTTCTGACATGTCCGTAAACAACTGATTCAGATGAGGAGGGAAGAGAAATAGAGTCTTCTCTTGACCTAGGTTCTCAGCAGCCCTTACTCACATGAGAGAGAGGGAAGCACTCAAGGCAAAAGGGAGGTGAGTGGAGAAATCATGGGGCAGGACAAGATGAACGCAGGATGCTGCACCTCCGCTACTGTGCACTTCTCAGCCTGGCCTGTGGCCGGGTGAGGCTGGTGACTAATTTCTGGCTAGTGGATTCAAGTGAACGTAACAGGAGCAGGTTCTGGACTAAGCCCCTTCTTGACTAGCTCTGACCGTCAGAGGACAAAGCCCTGGGGGTTGGCTGGGCAGCAAGAGCTAGGGAATCAGGGCTCCAGAGTGGCTTCAAGGACCTGCATAGCCTTTCTGCTTGGACTTGAGCATGAGGATGATAAACTTTCCATCTTGTAGAAGCCAAGCAGCAAAGCACTACAGTGATGGCTAAGGGTCTCTATCAGCCAGGAAAGTGAGACTCAGCACCCACCGGGGCTCTTGCCCTTACCCACTGTCGCAGACCCCTGGGAAGTTTTAAAACTCTAGGTTCTCAGCCCCGCTCCCCAAAAGTCTGAGTCAGCAGATCTGTGCTGTAGTAATCTATATTTTAAAACATCTCTGTGAGAAATCTGAGGCTTAGCTCCCCAAATCCAGCATCTCATCCAAGGCCACCTTGCCAGTAAATGTCAGGGCCCACAGCAGACGGTTTCTACCCCACCACTGACAGTGTTCAGTCAGCTCCTGACCTGAGCAAGTGCAGTGTGAGGAGTGACAGAGCTTTCTTTGATGACTCCAGGTCCTGGGCCACCTCAGGCCTTCACTGGGCTGGCCCCTGGTGGCTGCTGGGATATGCCTGAGCCTGGCCCATGACACACCAGGGAATTGCTCCTCCTCCCCACCTAAGTGCGGGTTGTTCTCAGCCTCTGAAGCTAAAGGCAGGCACCCAGGCATCCCAGTGAGGGGCCTGCTCCGAGGCTATCCTCTGGGTCCTAGGCCCAGCTCCCCTTTCCCTGGTGGTGAAGAAAAAGAAGCCAGGGCTTCTTCACACGTTCACACTTCCCTCCTGATGTCATCATGGTAACCTACATTTGCGGATTCTCACTCCATTAATCCATTTTTCAAGAGGGAGGTGCAACCCAGAAAGGCAAAGCTGCTTTCCAAGGTCACAAAGGTGAGAGTAGGAACCACAGCTGCAGCCTGGATCCAACTGGAGTCCCCCACTGCCTCATGCCCTCCCACCCTTGCGAGGTCCTTCCAAGACTTTCCACACAACCCAAGAGGGAGCAAAGGAAGGCCTTGCAGTGAGCTCTGATGATAGACCAATGGGCAGAGCCGTCCTTTTCCAAAATTGACCTTGGCCTTCTTCAACTCAGCCAGCATTCACCAAGTACCAGCTGGGCAGCATGCAGACCCCAGGATGGATGCAGCGTTTCCTGAGCACTGCCACTCACTGGGGGCTTCACAGGTTTACCTTCAGCACTCAAAGGCAGCTGCTCTGGGGCTCACTGTGCAGAGTGGATGAGCGTAGGGGGCCTGGCCTGCCAGGGAGAGTCACAGCAGCATCTGGAAGGCCACAGTTTCCGCCAGCCAGGGCCATCCTGTGCACCCTGGGGACTCAGAGGCCACTCTAGTGCACAGGCCTGTTAATGCTGCCTGGTTGCTGCTTGGGGACAGGAGCTAAGAACGCAGGGGGCAGGCATTTGTTGAGAGAGAGAAGGGTGATTATAGTCATAGAATAGCTTCCATTTGAGCAGATATAGAGGGCTGAGTGTCTTGTTTTTTTTTTTTTCTTAGAATGAGCACTTTCTCTCCATCTGAGTAGTTCTTACCACAGGGCCTGTTGTGTCTCCAGGAAAAGGAGCGTCAGAGTAAGGTTAGCAGGTGAGTGCCTAGCAGGTTTCTACTCAGGCACCAGCATGACCTGGAGCAGCACAATATCCCCAGGCCATGAGGCACTATTGTCTCCTGTCAGAAAATCCAAGCTGGTGTTGTACCTGCACCAGGGAGTGGCAGGCCTGTGTTGTCCTCTTCAGAGGGAGGGTACCTGCTGGCAGACTGATGTGATGGCTAGTGGCCCAGCACCCAGCACATAGCCACTAGGTGGTCGGACACTACTGGGGTCTGGGAACACAGTGAGTGGTGGAGATAGGGTAAAGGTTGGAGGTGTTAGGGAACACTCAGAAACTTGCAGATGTCTGTCAGCAGTAGACACAGGCAGCAAAACCACATGGCCCACTTTCTGTGGCTCAGGACTGCCCTGGGAGTTGTCCCCAGGTAGATTGCTGTAGCTCCCGCCTCTCCTCTCCTCCCAGGCCAAGGGCTCCAAGGCTACCAGCTTAGTGAGTCTTTAAGGGATCAGCCCCTGAGGCCACCCTGCCTGTGGAGAATTAATTCTTCTTGCCCTCTCATTGAACCCTGAACTGGAGAGAGCAGAAGTGTCTGCAAGCCCCCTGGGAGCACAGAGCTATTTTCTGAAGAGAAATGACAAAGGGATTGATGGAGGGTGCTTGTCACAAACACTGCCCCTCGACCAGCACCTCAGGAGCTGACTGGCAGAAGCGGCTTAGCTGCCAGCCGAAGCCCACCATTCCAACAAGGTAACTCAAGGGGTGCTTTCGCCCTGGACCTTAGTCCCCTCATCTATAAAATGAGTAAATGAGTTGCACTGCCAGGTCACCATGAGGATCTGAGCACAGTAGGGGCTCAGGGAAGAGGCCAGGCTGTGACTGTGCCTGCCCAGCAGACAGAGAGGCCAAGCCACACAGGGCCCCACTGATGTCCACTTAGTCACCAACATCCTGATCTCAGTCCCACGTTGATGCTGGGGACCCCCTGACATTCTGCAGAGCAAAGGGCCCCTCAGATACACAGCACAAATGTTCCTGCCCAGCCAAGCTCTGGCCAGTTGCACTGCCCCTCCCCTTCATACCCCCTCCACCAGCTGCTCCCTCATCATCCCTCAGCAACATGGCAGGGACCATGAGCTGCCCCTCCCCAGTGTCTAGCACAGAGCCCAGCATCAGGAGATGGCTTAGAAACATAGTGCCCAGCTGAGGGACAAAGGCAGGTGGGGTTCCCAGATGCCTCCTACTCCCTACAAGGTGGCTGCAGAAGATAGTGCTGGGGAGGTGCCCTCGGGGCTGATGGTGGCAGGCCCTCAGGACTCACGGAGGGCTCCCAAGTTGCAGGCTTTGCTGAGTAAAGGGACATGAGGACTGTAAGGCTCCCTGAGAAGCTCCTGGCCAGCCTCGACTCAGCCCTTCCTTAAAGGGACTCTAATACAGAGCCACAGGTCACCTGTGGGTGTCCTCAGGGAGCAGTGGACCCAGCTGGGCCTGGACATTACGCTTTGGGGGGAGGTTCCCAAATTCACTCCCTTGTGACTGAAGCTGACAAGGGCCCTGCCTCGTGGGCTGGGAGGACCAGGAGGCAGCTAAGTGAGCGCCGTGCAGCCCACCCACAGGTGTAGCACGTGCTGCCTGCGTCTGGGATCCACTGCAGAAAAAGACTGGCCAATGTAGAAATGTGGTGGCCATGGCAGTCCCTCCCTTTGTGTTTAAAGCTTTTCTATAATTTATAATAATGTCATTTTTGTTTTTAAAAAGCAGAGATGGAAACCCAGTGTGTCCTCCAGCACAAGTCAGCCTTCTTAAAATCCTTTCATGACAGCCCTCAGCCTGGGGCCTCTCAGGAGTGGCCAGTGGCAGCAGCTGCCCATCAGGGGCCCTTCCCTTCCCCTAGCCACCTGCCCTCCAAACACTGCTGGCCCTAAACAGACCAAGGAACTGAAGGCCGTGACCGTGGCCACTATGAAGAGCCTGTGACTCATTTTCCTACTGGTAAGTGGGGACAGCACATTCTACCCCTGCAGCATACCATGAGGTCCTGACATGAAAGCTCCTTGTGGAGTGTGATACATACACAGAGGTGGCAGGACAAGAGAGGGAGATGACTTAGGTGAGCTCTCACCTCTCCTTTCTCTAGCTTCAGCCAAGGACAGCTGGGTACAGTCCAGCCCTCCCAGATGAGTTCTCAGAAAGGACGTCCCCCTCCAATACAATACATTGGAAAATGCCACAGTCCTAAGAGATGCAGCCCCAGCGCAGCCCGAGAGGGCACTCCAAGATCCCAAGACCAGCTGTGCACCAGAGCCACAGTGGGGTCTTTTAACAGCAGACGCCTGACACTCTCCATGCTGCCAGCAGTCTGACCTGTAGCCCAGCTCAGGACCACAGTCACCTCCTGGGCTGTCACCCACCTGGACCAAGCCATCTAGTAGGACTTGACCACCCCCTCCAGCACACAGGGAACTTGTGCCAGGCCCCAGAGGAAAGCTACTGGCCTCAGTGGGCAGTCAGTTTGGGTGGGGACTTCTGGCCCCCAGGTAGTTGTCCTCTACATATCCAGGTTCCCATAGAGGGCACCACTCCTGGGGGCCTCTGCTCCCTCTCCATGACATCAGCCTCTCCTGAGTCATCCACTCTGGACCAGGTCTTCCTTGTCCAATCAACCTTCCAGTCTGCTGCCATATTGTTCTTTCCTCTCCATCCTGAGAACTCTGACCTTCTAATCCTGGTTCCCTGCAGCAGCCTCCTAGGTCAGTCATCTTTCTGTCCCCTCCCCCCTTCCAACCTCCAGCCTCCCCAGGTGACCCAGGGGGTGGCCATCACCTCCCTCCCATAGGGCCTCTGCTTGACACTCAGGATGGCCCATCTCACAATGCCTCCCTGTCCCCGCAGCCTATCTCTACCTGCTCCATCCATACTCTGTGTTCTCCAGGGTCTGCGCAGAGCACCCTCTGGGTCAGGGCCAGTCCCATCAGCCCTCAGTCTCCACTTCGCTTGCTTCAGAGCCCTGGTGTCATCTCAGCCACTGGACAGACTCATCCAGGGCACAGATGGGGCTCGGTGAAGGCAGCACTAGTAAAGGGTTGGAGGGCCCCCTCCTCTGGTGACCCTTCCCAGAGACCTGCAGGTTCCCTTACTCCCCTCATGAGGCTTTGCTCCAACACCACTGGTCTAGAAACTACAGCCCCCTGCTGCCTGCCCACTCCCCTGAGCCACCTTCCCTGTGATGAGCACCTCACTCCATACACAGCAGACATCAGGCTCCTTCTGAGAAGGCAGGGACTTCTCAGGGCAGGGATGGTGCCTGCCTGGCTCTTAACTGTGTCCCAGCAGCAGCAGCAGGAGCCAGGGCATCAGGAGGCACCAAGCCAATGCTGGCCAGATGGAGGAAGGGCCAAACTGCCAGAAGCCCTGGAGGTCAGCAGGACTTGGAAGGAGGAAACTGTGGATTCCAGCCTTTCCTGCTAAACTGGGCAAGGGCACTGCACCCTCACCTGGCAGAAACAAAACCCAGATCTGACAGCTGGGGGAGGCTGACAAGGCAAGCCGGCCTATGTGTGCTCAGTCCCAGACACTTTTGGAGGCTCCCGCATGGTTTTAATTTTAGTCATGCTAAATCCTGGAAACGATCATTTCACATGGACTCTGGAAAGTTCAGACCAGATCCTGAGTGTATGGGGCATGGGAACCCACAGCGAGGGCATGACACTGGCACACGCTGTACAGTGACGCTTTGGTGGGCTGAATATGCAACAGTGAATCCTCACAACTCAGCTGAGAAATCCCCATCACTGCAGCCATCAGACTCCACAGTGCAGTGTGTGGCCCGTGCTTATATAAATACACCCGCTCTGCCAGCCATCTGGAAGCCTCCACGGGCAGCCCGTCCGGCTTGATGATGACGGTAATGACTGTGTCACCGTTATGTTTATTCTTCTCCTCGTTATTTTAAAGTGTCCTCCTGCTCATGTAAAAACACAGCTGTGAGACGGCCTCAGGCAGCTCCTTCAGCACAAGAGATGACAGCTCCTGTGTATGACTGGCCTGAACCCTTTCCAGTGGGACAGGTGTCGAGGCAGAGACAGCGACACTGACGATCCTGACCCTGTGTAAGTCAGCTAATGTGTGTGTTTGTGTCTTCGTTTTTAACAAAAAATTTAAAAAGTGAAAAAAAATTTTAAATAGAAAACACTCAAGAGAATAAAGATATAAAGAAAGAAAGAATTTTTGTACAGCTGTACAATTTATTATCAAAGTGACAAGCTTTTAAAAACTAAAAAGTTTATAAAGTAAAAAAGTTACAGTTAGTGTTAATTTATTGTTGAAGAATGAAAATTTGTATATAAATGTAGTGTGGCCTACGTGCCCAGTGCATACAGGTCTACAGCAGTGCACAGTGATGTCCTGGCCTTCACAGCCACTCACCGCCCACACACTGACCCACCCAGAGACTTTCAGCCCCACAAGGTCCATCCACAGGATGTGCCCTCTCGGTTGTCACTGTTCATCTTTTACATGGTGATTTACTGTCCTTTTTTATATTTAGAGTTGTTAATATACACAAATACAGCAGAACCTCTGTAAGTTGACCACCCAGTAGACTGTAGCAAACTAGTAAGCTACTAGTCAAGAGGTGGTCACCAGAAGAAACTAGGCCCACTATGCTGATGCACACCTGGGGTGCATGCCACTCTGTGAAAATTAAGCCAACTTAGGGAGGTGATCAGTGCAGGGAGGGGCAGCTGTGAAGGCTCCCCTGTACTTACCCATGGTGTGACAAGTGCCTCCAGCACCTCTGTGCAAGTGTATCACTGAAGAGCAGCAGGCCATACCACACACCAGGGGCCAGGCCATGTGGGTCACTGGGGAGTAGTGGGCCATAGCACACACCGGGGGCCAAGTCATGTGGGTCACTGAGGAGCAGCCGGCGATAGCACACACCAGGCGCCAGGCCATGTGGGTCACTGAGGAGCAGCGGGCTATAGCACACACCAGGGGCCATGCCATGTAGGTCACTGAGGAGCAGCGGGCCATAGCACACACCAGGGGCCAGGCCATGTGGGTTACTGAGGAGCAGCAGGCCATAGCACACACCAGGGGCCAAGTCATGTGGGTCACTGAGGAGCAGCGGGCCATAGCACACACCAGGGGCCAGGCCATGTGGGTCACTGAGGAGCAGCAGGCCATGTGGGTCACTGAGGAGCAGCGGGCCATAGCACACACCAGGGGCCATGCCATGTGGGTCACTGAGGAGCAGCAGGCCATAGCACACACCAGGGGCCAAGTCATGTGGGTCACTGAGGAGCAGCGGGCCGTACCACACAGCAGGGGCCAGGCCATGTGGGTCACTGGGGAGCAGCAGGCCATAGCACACACCACCGGCCAGGCCATGTGGGTGTGCCTGTGCTCTGTGATGTCCCACAATGAGGGACATGTCCCCAGGGTAAAGTGATGTGTCACCACAGTTTCACCAGGCTTCATTGTCTCTCTCCCTGCTGTCTCTCTCCCTGCTATCCCCCTCCCCTAACTCTCCAATTCCTTTAGCCAGCTGTCCTGTGTGAACATTCCTTTGCCCCTTGTGGACCTTGGAGGCTGAAGGGTTCTGTGAGCAAATGAAGCACTTCCACAGGTACGAACAGCCCGGCACCATTGTGGCCCCTGGCAGGGCAGGCAGAGGGGCCCACGCTCAGGAGGGCAGGTTGTGTGCCCAGCCCTGCTTCCAGATCCCTGTGTGGCCCTGGGCAAGGCCTTCCTCTCGCTGGGCCTCAACTTCCCCCAGACGTCCTCCCCTCTTGCATGTGGCCAAAATGGTCCCCTCCCTCTCTCTTATCTGAGCAAGGCCTTCAGGGGGGAAATGGCACTGGGAATTTCCCACAGCAGCCCTGGCTGGGCCTACCTTCCAGCAAGACCTCCCCTGACTCAGAGGTCAGCCCATGGGTCAAGTCCAGGATGGTGCTTCTTGTTGGTTCCACCATACCTTCCACCTGCCTGCCTTGTTCTCTAAGCAGGGCCTCCAGCAAGGATACTCCCAGAACTGTCTCCCGAGCACTAGCCCCCTGCTGTGCTGGTGCTGTCCCTGGGGACAGGACAGGGAGGTGCCCCAGCATCCTGAGGCCTGCAGGGAGAATGAGCCTTACCTTCAGGACAAACCCATCAGGGCAGGCACGGTCATACTTGTACACTTTGTAGACGACCAGAAAGACAACACAGGTGAGGAAGGCCAGGGCAAAGAGGACCAGCACGGACACCTGTGGGCAGAGGCAGGGGCATCAGGGTGGCGGGGAAGGTAGCAGGACAGACGTACATGATTACCCCACCAGCATGTGTAGAAACTGTCTCTGGAAGAGCTGGGGAGGACAGTTGGGGACCAGAGGTCAGGGGAATCGCTTTGCACTGGGTGACTTTCTGTAACATTTTAGTTTTTACCATATCCATGCGTCGCTGTTTTAAATTCTTGTTAGTAGTCAGCTGCTCACAGAGCTTGGGGTACAGACAGGAAGCCTCATCATTATTGGGGGCCCATGGGCCACGTGGACACATGGCTGAAGCAGGGCAGCTGCTGCTGCTGCTACTCCCTCCACTTGCCACCAAGGTGGCGCATCAGCCACTGGCTGAGCATCTGCTTCACAAATGTGTCCTATGCCTTGTGCTGGGACATAGAGTCACATGGGCAACAGCCTCCCCTCAACACAGGACTAGCTCAGCAGGAAAGACAGAACCTCTGTGGGCTTCCCCTGCCTGCTCAGTCAGCATCCAGAGGGACAGGGATTCTGTTTTCTTCGTCTAACCCGGCATGTGAACTCGTGACAGCACTTGTGAGAGCCACGAGGAGTGGGGAGCCCTGCCCCAGAGGAAAGGCATGGGCAAGAGTCACCAGATGACACTGGCTGTGGACCCCAAAGATGCTCACCTGGCTGCAGAAGCTGGTGACACAATTACAAACTACAAGCACGGTCAGCTGGAAGACAGGAGGCCACCTGTTGGGAGCACTGAGGCCCTGGGTGACTCCTCCTCTTTGGGAGCCCCGTGTACCCCCGCAAGCAGCTTAAGAACCAGTCCTTGGGCCCAGGGAAGCATTCTACCTGCAGCCCCCCAGCTGTGCCACCCTAGAAGCCCCTGCCTGACACCAGACATTGGCACCACCACCTCCCAGTGGCTGCTCAGCTGCAACGCCTGTTTGGCTGCCTCCCAGCGCTCTCACCAAGCTCCCCAGGGCAGCGTGAGGGCAGTACCAAAACATCATAACCCAGCCCAGCCTGCTCCTGCCCTCCTCCCTGCACAGCTGCTGGCCATTGCCACACCCCATCTCCAGACCTCTCCTCCCCCAGCTCACACCCTCTGCAGCCTGAATGACACATGTCCCCACTGTGTCCTCTTGCCCAGACAGGCATAAAACCCTGCCATCTCTGAGGAGGCTCTACCTACATCTCTAAGTTCTGCTGACACCTCAGTCACATCCCTCCCGTCCATCCCCACCCTGACTCAGCCTCTGTGACCCTCCACTGGAACTGTTCTCCTCCCCAAGTCAGCCAGCCCTTCCCAGGCCATCACCCTCTCCTGCCTGGACAGCCTGTGTCACATATGGAGCCTTTGTGTCATGTGGGGATGCAGGACGGAGCCAGGCTGTCTTCCAAGCCACAGGGCCCACAGGGCAGGGCCTGTCCAGCTGCCCATGGCGGTGGCAGCACAGAGGCAGGCGCATGAGCACTGGGACCCAGACAGCTCAGTGTGGAGCTTGGTAACAAAAGCAGGCAGAGTTTTCCAGAGAAAGGAGGGCCAGCTGTCCCAGAAGCATGACAGCCATTGACAATGCCTAAGGCTCAGGACGGGCTGTGGCAGAGGGGTCTGGGCCTGGGGTCTAGGTCTGGCTCCTACCTATGAAAGGGCAGTGGGAGGACCACAGGCCAGTACAGCCCCAGAATGCTGAGGGTAGGTCCTGGGCACAGCAGTGTTACTGCTCACATGCCCTTGCTGGCCCACAGTCATACAACTGACCTCTGCCTCATCCACACCTGCCCTGCCAGGCCTTTCTCCACCATCTACACAGCACCTCCCCACCCCACTCAGCAGTCCCTAGCAGGACTGGGTCCAATATTGTAGGCCTCCCTGGTAACCCCTTCTATTCTAATTTGTGCATTTGAAAAAGAGGTCTGTGCCATACCACGAGCTGACACACCCTGTTAGGATAGGAGTCAAGTCCTTGGAGAGACAGGGCATCCCTCAAATCTGTCCTAGGAGTCTGGCTTACAGCACCCACCTGCCTAGGTCTAAAAATAAGCCCTCTCCCCAGGGCTATGGGGAAAACACCTCCTCAGGGATGTCTTCTGCAGCCAGACCCGGGCCTTTCACCCAGGCCCCTGGGTCTTATAGCTGAGGAGCTCATGGCACTGAGAAACCAAAACCTGACAGTCCTAGAACAGGCGAGGGGAGAAGGATGATCCCTGCAGGCTACCCTCCCTGCCCCCACTGGCTTCCCCTTGGCCACTGCGTGGCATGGTCTTCCCCACAGTGTCCCTGGCCTGAAGAAAGAGGGCCATGGGCTTTCCAGGAAGATCCCCAATTGGCTAAGAATTGAAGCGCGGCTCTCTGCAGTGGGGACAGTATGTCACGCACTGATGCATTCATAAGAAGGGCAGAGCCCAAGGGCTGAACAGGGCTGGGTCTTGCTGGAGGTCCAGCCCCCAGGACCTGTGAATGGGATGTGATTTGGAAATAGGGTCTTTACAGATGCAATCACGTTCAGATGAAGTCATGAGGTGGCCCTCACCCAGCCTGAGGACTCTGCGTGTTTATCAAAAGAGGAAATTTGGCCACAGAGATGGACACATGTGCAGGGAGAAGACCAGCACACCCCCCAGGGAAGAAGAGGGGGACACTCCACCTCTGCACACCGAGCAGCACTCAGGCTGGCTGGCAGCCAGCAGCGTCTTCCCTAGGGTCAGAGGGCTCCCTGAAGGGCCCTGGCATCTTGACTCAGACTTCTGGTCCCCAGAACTGTGGGAACAAATTTCTTTTCTCTGATCCCCCAAGTCTGTGGCACTTTTTTATGGCAGCTCCCAATGGCAGGCCTATGCTGGGGGCCAGGGCTGACTCGCCTCCCCTGAAGCCCTCTATTTGCCACTGGCCCTAGTCCTTCCCCGGGATGCCAGGCTGTGCTGCCTTCCGTCCTCCTTGCCCTTCAAAGCCCAGCCAGCACCCCTGGCTCCAGGAAGGCTCTGGAACATCCCAGTCCCTCTCTAGACACCTGTGGTACATGCATGCACTAAACAACCCAGCATCTGTTTTCCTAATTCAAGTAAAATAAAAGTGCGTCCTGGTTTAGAGACTTTCGTGAGCCTCCATACCTCCTACCCCATGAGATAATTAGGAATATTTGAGAACAAAAGGTGAAATTACTGAGCCAGATATATGTGTTTCCTTCAGACCCTTAGAGCATCTGTTAGGTTTTCTCTACAGTGACACACCAGGACCATTAGCATCTTCAAGAGCCACTGTGACCACTGGCAGCTCCATCTTTCAGCCAGTTTGAAAATATTTGAGCCAAAAGATGAATTGGTCACTCGTGGTCCTGGACTAAGAGTGAGACAACCCCGGGTTCCAGACCTGCTCAGCCACAGTCACCCTGGGAAGCACATGGCCCCCCAGCTCCTGGCTCCTCTCATTTCTGAAAGGGAGTGCCAGCCCAGCACCTGTGTGCACAGTTGGGCATGGTAAGCCCTGTCACACACGGCCCGCAGGGAAGAAACCTAGAGACTGTCCAGTCCAGCACCTTTCTCTACATATGACAAAGGCCCAGACACAAGAGGCAGCACCCTCAAGTCAGCCAACAGGACCTGGGTGACCGTAAGAGCAAGAAGAGAAGGAGGGGCCTTTCCAAGTGACCCCTGGCTGAGGGATCCTGTGAGGATTGTGGGAGCTTCTGAAAACCCCAAGGTCAGGGCCCCGCCTGGAGTAGTGACTGGATGTCAGAGTGGGACTCAGACATCAGTACTGTTTATAACTCCCCAGATGCTCCCGTGCACTGCCTAGGCTGGGAGCAGGGGACAAAAAGAGGGTTCTGAGCAGAGTTTCTGGAGCCAGACTCAGCCCTCCCAGGACAGCCGCTACTGTTAGATGAGCCCTGTGCACTCTGAATGACAGCATCTGCAAGGCAGGGTCACTGACCACATTTTACGGGTAGAGAAACTGAGGCTCAGATGTAGATGACTGGCCCACGGAAAGCCAGCTGTGGCTGGCTGAATAATGCCCCCCAAGGATATACAGATCCTAATCCCTGGAGCTTTACAAGGTAAGGGATTTGCAGGTGTATCTGGACAAAGGTCTCGAGATGGGAAGATAACCCTGGGTTACCGCGGTGGGTTCTGGATATCCTCATGAGAGGGAGACAGAAGTAGACCCTACAGAAGGGAGGAGGTGTGAGGATGGAGAACACTGCAGTGGGGTCTGGAGTGGAAGAGGTACACAAGTAAAGGGATTTGGCTCTGGAAGACAGCCAGTGAAGGCCATCACTTTGGAGGTAATTTGTTATAGCAGCCCCAGAAAACTCATCTATCTCTCTCCTTTCAAATTTGTCTCCCCACAGATGGGCCCTGAGGGCAGGGCTGATCCACACATCTGGCACAGAGAAGGTACCTTGTGCACAATGAGCAAGTGAGTGAGTGAACCAGTTGGCAAAGAACCCCTCTCCTAATGAGCACTCACTGAACAACCCTCAGGCTCCCACAGCCAACACTAGAGTAATGTCTACACAGCAAACAGAAAGGAAATTTAGTTTGCAGGAAGCACCCTGTGCTTTGATGAAGACATTGCTTAAATAGAGCCAGTTCTTAACCAATGGTCCACCTGGGAAGGAGGAGGGACCCAGGGCAGCTCTTCATGCCTGCTGGGAGCCCTGGAGAGCCCCAGGTTGACAGCCAGTGCCTGTCTTCTACCCTGGTCTCGGGGTGGGCCCATGAGCTTACAGGCTGGGGAGGAGCCAGAGTGCCTGGACTGGCAGAAGGGGCTTCCCTAGAAGCAGGGCATGACTCTGGTGCACCTGACCCCACCACACCTGCAGAAACCCACAGAAATGTTTTGATTTTCATTCTGTTTCAAAATCAAAATGAAAAGATAATATAATAATAAAAAATATGGGTTGGGCCCAGTGGCTCATTCCTGTAATCCTAGCATTCCAAAAGACTGAAGTGGGAGGATCTCTTAAGCTCAGGAGTTCAAGACCAGCCTGAGCAAGAGCAAGACCCCATGTCTACTAAAAATATCAAAATCAGCCAAGCATTGTAGTGGGTGTCAGTAGTCCCAGACACTCAGGAGGCTGAGGCAGGAGGATCACTTGAGCCAAGAATTTGAGGTAGATGTGAGCTAGGCTGAGGCCACAAGACTCTAGCTTGGGCAACAGATGGAGACTCTGTCTCAAAAATAAACAAATGAGTAAAACAATAACAATAATGAACATGGACTAAGGAATCCAGGCAGGATAGTATTCATCTTTGGACCAAGACAGTCATAATTTTCTTTTGACCCATGGTGGCCCAGCTCCACTGGGGAGAAATTACTGAGCCAGACATATGCATTTCCTTCAGAAGCTTAGAGCGTCTGTTAGGCTTTCTTTACAGTGACACACCAGGACCATTAGCATCTTCAAGAGCCTTGTGACCACTGGTAGCAGCAACCAGTTTGGAAATACTTACAAAAGACAAACTGGTCATTTGTGGTTCTGGACAAAGAGTGAGACAGCCCTGGGTTCCAGACCTGCTCAGCCACAGTCACCCTGGGAAGGACATGGCCCCTCAGCCCTTAGCTCCCTCTCATTTATGAAAGGGGGTGCAGCCCAGCACCTGTGTGCACAGTGGGGCATGCAGGAGCCAGTGCACTGGAGCCCCGTGGTAGGGGAAGTTGGCTCAGTTCTCCATCATATATGTGCCATTGAACTCTTGGGCACCAGTGAAACCACAAACCTTCTCAGAATGATATTTTGAGTGCATAAAATACCATACAAAGGCTTGTAAAGAAAACTAACTACATTGAAATACTGTTAGCGCTTAGCTCGGATCAAATAGATCTCCTGAACAGACCAATTTCAAGCGCTGAGATCAAAGAAACAATAGAAAATCTCCCAACAAAAAAAATGCCCTGGTCTGGATAGTTTCCACCTGAATTCTATCAAACCTTCAAAGAAGAGATTATTCCATCCTGCAGAAATTATTCTAAAATATGGAGGAGGAAGGAATCTTCCCCAACACGTTCTATGAAACAAACATCATCACCCTGATACCAAAACCAGGAAAAGACCCAACTAAAAAAGAGAACTTCAGACCAATTTCACTAATGAACATAGATGTAAAAATTCTCAACAAAATCCTAGCCAATACATTACAGTTTATCATCAAAAAAGTCATACATCATGATCAAGTAGGTTTCATCCCAGGGATGCAAGGCTGGTTTAATATACTTAAATCCATAAATGTTATTCACCATATCAACAGAAGCAAAAACAAAGACCATATGATCCTCTCAATAGATGCAGAAAAAGCGTATGATAAAATCCAGCATCCTTTTCTAATTAGAACACTGAAGAGTTTAGGCACAGGTGGCACATTTTTTAAACTGATTAAAGCTATCTATGACAAACCCGCAGCTAGTATTTTACTAGCTTTCAGTTTAACTCCATTAGTTAAACTGAAAGCTTTTCCACTTAGAACTGGAACCAGACAAGGTTGTCCTCTGTCTCCATTACTATTCGACATAGTGCTGGAAGTTCTAGCTAATACAATTAGGCAAGACAAGGAAATAAAGGGCATCCGAATGGGAACAGAGGAGGTCAAACTCTCTCTCTTTGTTGATGATATGATCTTATACCTAGAGAACCCCAAAGACTCAACCACAAGACTCCTGGAAGTCATCGAAAAATACAGTAATGTCTCAGGATATAAAATCAACGTCCACAAGTCAGTTGCCTTTATATATGCCAATAACAGCCAAGATGATAGGCTAAGGACACAACTCCCTTCACCATTGCCCCAAAGAAAATGAAATACTTAGGAATATAATTAACAAAAGAGGTGAAGGAACTCTACAAAGAAAATTATGAAACTCCAAGGAAAGAAATATCAGAGGATATTAACAAATGGAAGAATATACCATGCTCATGGCTGGGAAGAATCAACATTGTTAAAATGTCTATACTTTGGCTCAGCGCCTGTGGCTCAATTGGCTAAGGCGCCAGCCACGTACACCTAAGGTGGCGGATTCGATTTCCCAGCCTGGCCCGCCAAACAACAATGAGGGCTGCAACCAAAAAATGGCCGGGCGTTGTGGTGGGCGCCTGTGGTCCCAGCTACTTGGGAGGCGGAGGCAGGAGACTCACTTGAGCCCAGGAGTTGGAGGTTGCTGAGAGCTGTGATGCCATGGCACTCTACCCAGGATGATAGCTTGAGGCTCTGTCTCAAAAAAAAAAAAAAAAATGTCTATACTTCCCAGAGCAATCTACCAATTCAATGCCATCCCTATTAAAATAACAACATTGTACTTTCAAGACTGGGAAAAATAATCCTTTTGTATGGAACCAGAAAAAGCCCCATATAGCTAAGGCAGTTCTTAGTAATAAAAACAAGTCTGGGAGCATCAGCATACCAGATTTTAGGCTGTACTACAAAGCCACAGAGGTCAAGACAGCATGGTACTGGCACAAAAATAGAGACATAGACATTTGGAATCAAATAGAAAACCAGGAAATGAAACCAACAACTTACAGCCACCTAATCATCGATAAACCAAATAAGAACATACACAAGAGGAAAGAATCCCTATTCAATAAATGGTGCTAGGAGAATTGGATATCCACATGTAAAAGACTAAAACTGGACCCACACCTTTGTCCACTCACAAAAATTGATTCAAGATGTATAAAGGACTTAAATTTAAGGCATGAAAAAATAAAAATCCTCAAAGAAAGCCCAGGAAAAACACTGAAAGATATCAGCCTAGGGAAAGACTTCATGAAGAAGACTTCCATGGCAATCACAACAACAACAAAAATAAACAAATGCGACTTAATTAAACTGAAAAGCTTCTGTACAGCTAAGGAGACAACAACCAAAGCAAATAGACAACCTACACGATGGGAAAGGATATTTGCAATTTTGAATCAGACAAAAACTTAATAACTAGGATCTATAGAGAACTTAAATTAATCCACATGAAAAAAACCAACAATCCCATATATCAATGGGCAAGAGACATGAATAGAACCTTCTCTAAAGAAGACAGACAAATGGCTAGCAAACATATGAAAAAATGCTCATCATCCCTAATTATTAGAGAAATGCAAATTAAAACCACCCTGAGATATCATCTAACCTCAGTGAGAATGGCCCACATCACAAAATCTCAAAACTGCAGATGCTGGCGCGGATGTAGAGAGAAAGGAACACTTTTACACTGCTGGTGGGACTGCAAACTAATATAACCTTTTTGGAAGCAGGTATGGAGAACTCTCAAAGAACTCAACCTAGACGTCCCATTTGATCCTGCAATCCCATTACTGGGCATCTATCCAGAAGGAAAAACAAAAAAACTTTTATTATAAAGACACTTGTACTAGACTGTTTATCACAGCTCA
>CAUYQV010043272.1:0-23100 GCA_963574575.1 Galagoides demidoff | reverse complement strand
TCCTTATGTCTGGCTGCTTTCAGAATTTTCTTCTTCATATTCACTTTAGTGAAGTTAATTATGATGTTCCTGGGAGATGTCTTATTTGGGTTGAATCATGCTGTGGTTCTGAAACTATCTGCTATCTGAATTTCAGAATCTTTTGGTATGTTTGGAAAGTTCTCTTTCATAATCTCATGAAAAAGAGTGTCTGTGCTTTGTGAAGCAACTTCGTCACCTTCAGGGATCCCTATAAGGTGAATATTAGTTTTCTTCAAATTATTCCAGAGCTTTCTGAGAGAATGATCCATTTTTTGCTCTCCATTTCTCATCCTCTTTGAGAGTTTGGGAGTGTTCAAAAGCTTTGTCTTCAATGTCAGAAATTCTTTCTTCTGCCTGCTCCATTCTGTTACTGAGGGATTCTACTATATTTCTCAGATCCTTAAGGGCTGCAAATTCTTGTCTCAATGTGTCAAAGTCTTTGGTGATTTTGTGGTTGAATTTGTTGAATCCTTGAGACAACTTTTAAAATGCTCCTTGAATTTCTAATTCCAAATTTACCTGTATTATATTAATCTTATTTGCAATCCAGATTCTGAATTCAATTTCTGATATCTCAGCCATCTGTTTATGAATGGGATCTTCAGTTGCATCTGCCATATCCTTCCTTGAGGGATGGGTTGATTTACCTTGGTTATTCATGTTACCAGAGTTTTTTTGCTGATTCTGCCCCATGATTATTTTACACCTTTTGCCTAGATGAACAGATGAGGAGAAGTTCGGTTGGGGGTTCCAGTGGTGATTAACCAGCCCTTTGCCCAAAAGCTGGGACTGGTGTCTATACTTTTCCCCCTAGAGCTTTGCCAAGGACCCATGCAATGCTATGGCCTGAGAAACTGAGGGCCTGTTTGGTGTGGTGGGGCTAAGTGGTTCTGTCTTATTTTTAGCTGGTTTCTGTTCTACCCTAGTGAATCAGTTTCTCTGGGTTGAAATACCAGCAATTAAGTCATCCCTCCCCCCACAGGCAACAATTGAAAAAGGAAAATAAAACCTTCCCACAGCCACACACCCAGGGTACCATTGTGGATAGCCCTTGGGTGATTGGCCCAGTTAAAGAGGTCCTAATCAATTGTCCCAGTCAACACTGGTCTCGGGTGGGAGAGTTCAAAAGGTCTCCGGCAACTAGATAGCAGGGGTCTGCTGGCAGCTCAAGTGTGTCTTGCTCTGGTGCTCTGTGAGGTCAGAAGGACCCACCCAGCAAATAAATTAGTCTGGGAAGGTTGATGCCTCCTTCCCTACCTTGCACCTCTGTCACACCCAGTCACTGGTAACTCCACAGGGCTGTGACTGATTACAATCCAATGAGCAGATTCTCCAGAGGTTTGCACCTGCCTGAGTCACAGGGAGATGTATGTCTCCTCATCCAGGTCACCGCTCTCTACCACTATCTGGCAGGGGGAGGCGAGGCCTGACAACCTCAGGTGCTTAATGGAGGCTGGGGTGGTTCACTCAGTTCCAACCCCACCCCTGACTGATGTTGTTGGCAGAACAGAACAACTTCACAGAATTTGTTTCTGTCCTGGCTATATTCACCTGCAGATCAGAAGCTGTTGGAGTCATAGAATCTATGACTCAGCCCTGGTCTGTGCCGCTGCCCGGTCTTGGCTGCAGTTTGTTTTGGGGAGGTTGCGGTTAGAGCTTACACTCAACTGTCAGTTCCAGCCTCTGCCTGCTTGGCTGTGTCTCAGCTATGATCCCCTGAGGGCCAGGTGCATCTTAAGCTTAGTAAAGCAGTCCTCTTGGGGGTCAGCTCCACCCTGGGAGTCTGCCTGTATTCATTACCCATGCTGTGCCCATGCCAGTACTGCTGCAGGCATACCCTTTACTCATGGGGCCTGCATTTCCTACCCAGATCTGTTCCTCTAGTGGCTGCCACTAGAGAAGATGCCTGGCTTCCTCTGGTTTCCCAGAGAGACAGGGAGCATCTGTCTGGAATAGCCCTGCTGCTCTGTGCCTCGGGGTACTGCCAGTTCTGTATGGTTCCCTCTCAGTTGACCTTCTTCTCCTTACTCCCATGCTGCATAATCAGCACAGACCAGTAACAGCCCTTGCCCTGTCCACACCTCTTGAGAAAATGCCCAAGAATCTGAACTCTATGGGGGACAGGCTTCCAGACCTCAGGGTGAGAGTGCTGGGAGTTCAGAATTGCAGGTAGAGAATATACACAGTTTTATACAGTTTTATGCCTGGTAGGAGAGTGCCAGGGCACTCTAGTAGGGGAAGGAGGTCCAGTTTTTATAGGGTCTCTCCCATGGGATAGAATGAGAGGCCATTTGAACTCTGCTCACTTGTTTGTATGGAGTATACTGCAAACACTTCTCATGGGGGAGGAAAGTCCCGTCTGCTTGGCAATGGATTTTGTACCCTTTGTTTGTATCCTTGCTCACCTCAGCAGGGTTGATGTGTGTTCTTCAACCTTCTCTCTTGTCTCAGCTCCAAACCATTGGCTTACTTGCTAAACTTCTGTCCTTCAACTCTCCTTCTGGACAGGGGCCTCTGTGGAAAGCTGGCTCCAGTCAACCATATTGCCTCCAACCCTGTCTGGATTTGTATTAGTGCCTTCTATGATATTCCCACAGCGACAGAAAAAGTCACCTAACAATGTATTTCTCTGAATGTATCCCTTTGTTAAACACTTTGTGACTAGACTAGGTTTGGTGGAAAATTTGCTTTTGGTGCTATACTAATTACGGTGTCTCCTAAGCCATTCTTCAGAAGAGATTCCCCCCCCAAAAAAAATCTATAAATAGAATAGAATGTTTTTCTTCTCATTAATAATTCAGGGTAGAAGGCAGGCATTTGTCCACAAGGCCATCAGAACTCAGGTGTGCCATGTTTACAGATGTTACGAGGCTTCCATCTCTCTCTGGGTCTAAGGAAGTTATTTTGGGTAATGTTGTCTACAGAGTCAAGGGCATTCACCAGTTCCCAGGGGGGTGGAGATAACATGGAAGCCCAACACCATTCTAGAAGATTTGAAGGGGAAGCTGCACAGATGACTTTGGATCATGCTCATTACCCATGGTCATATTCAGCTGGAAGTCTCTATAGTTTTGGCCACATAGCTCAGCCAACACAAGTATATGTGGGCAGCTCTATTAATAAACAGAAGAGGAAAACAGATAATGTAATGGCAGGGAACAATAACATTCAATTTAATACATACATAGGATCAAAAATACTTCCTCACAAGAGCCACTAAAGTTATTGTGCATGCATATACACACACATCTCTATTTCTCTCTCTCCCTATATGTATAGGGAGAGATGTGTATAATACATATGTATTACATGTATGTATGTGTGTGTAATGCATACATATGTATATAATTATATATAAATACACATACATATACATACACACAGAGGATGCCAAAAATATATACACATTTTAAGAAAGGAAAAAATAGTATTAGAAAAGTAGAAATCAATATATACAAATAACAAAAGATGAATACAAGTCTTGTTTGAGCCCCTCTTGTAATTGCAGAGGTCAAATGTGACTTGAGCATTACAATTTTAATACAGATTTTTCTTTATTTAAAATGTGCAGTTTTGGCACCCTTTGTATATATATCTTAGCCTGAGAAAAGCACTGCTCTGCTCCCTGGAAGCCCAAGGCACTTCTTACAGCAATAGAAGAGATCTCAGAGGACTAAGAATAGCACGATGTTTAAAAGGTCAAGAAAATTCACAGAACTGGAAGAAAAATCATTTTAAAAGGACAGAGCTAAATATTTCTGTGTAAATTTTGTGAGGCTCTTTCTGTGACGGCTTCTGTTTGTGTACAGCAGACTTTAACTCTAGTTGGCACATGAAAATGAAGCATACTCATGAAAGTATCTCTAAGGCTTGCAGAAACACACTGGACTACAGGCCTGAAAACAGGTAGTTTCAGATCAAGACATGAGAAACACATCTACTATCTTCAGCCAGAGAGGTATAGATACAGGGGCTGCACCACTGTAGTGGGACTGTTATCAACAAATTATAGCCTTCCCTTTTTGTCTTTGCCTCATTTTCCTCACATATATAAAGTCTTAAGACTTGATCATATGTCCTGTGCCCTATCCAGTTGCCTTTATAACAGGAATGGGGAAATT
Organism: Galagoides demidoff; assembly: GCA_963574575.1. NCBI lineage: Eukaryota > Metazoa > Chordata > Mammalia > Primates > Galagidae > Galagoides > Galagoides demidoff. Next base: position 18,958 of record CAUYQV010043272.1, on the reverse strand, counting down.
CTTCCTTCCAAGACCAGACATAATGAATGCTCCAGCCAAATGCAAAAGGGAGATAAGATTCTGCAGAGATGAAAAGAAAATGTCTACTACAGGTGCTGGCAAAAGCTTTCCAGTTTTCCTCTCTAATGAATGACGATCTGACTCCAAATCCTGTCTTTCAAGCATTATTGCTCCTACTCGTTTAATAAATCACTTCCTACAAGTTAATCCAGGGGCATTATCTGTTTCTTTGGATACTCTTGGTAATCATTGTCTATTCTTTGTTTGGGTAAAAACCATCTTCATCTCTTAAAACATTATTTTCTCCTGATTCTAGGTTCTCATATCTGGTCGTTCTCTTTTATTTATTTATTTATTTATTTATTTATTTATTTATTTATTTATTTATTTTTTATTAAGTCATTCATACATATATCATAAGTACATTTATGCCATTATGGGATTCAATGTGTTGATTATTTGTACAAATTGGAATGCTTACATCCTCCTAAACACAAATAGCCTTCACCTTGTTTACCCAATTACAGGAGTAAGACATTTATGCTCTACACCTGATAGATCCAACTTGTACTTGCCATATTCTCCGTAGGTTTGGTCCCCCTACTGACCTTCCCTCTACTGACCCACCTCACCTCCCTTCCTCTCTCTCTCCCATTCACTCCTTCATCCTAGGCTATAGTTGTGTATCATTTTTCACATGCATGTGTGAGTAATTGTAAATTGATATCACAGTATCCAATGAGTACATTGGATATTTTTTTTCCATTCCTGAGATACTTTACTAAGAAGAATATTTTCCAACTCCATCCATATAAACATAAAAGAGGTAAATTCTTCATTTTTTTTAATGCTGCATAGTATTCCATGGTATACATATACCATAATTTATGAATCCATTCATGAGCCAATGGGCCCTTGGACTTCTTCCATGACTTGGCAATTATGAATTGAGCTGCAATAAACAATCTGGTGCATATATATTTATTGCCAAATGATTTTTGAACCTTTGGATATACACCTAGAAGAGGAATTGCATGATCAAATGGCAGGTCTATATTTAGGTCCCAGAGTGTTCTCCAAACTTCCTACTTTCCCACCAGCAGTGGAGAAGTGTTACCTTTTCTCCACATCCACGCCAACATTTGTGGTTTTGGGATTTTGTGATATGGGCTACTCTTACTGGAGTTAGATGATATCTCAGAGTAGTTTTGGTTTGCATTTCTCTGATGATTAATAATGATGAGCATTTTTTCATGTGTCTATAGACCATGCGCCTACCTTCATCAGAGAAGTCTCTGTTCATGTCTCTTGTCCACCATGAAATGGGATCACTTGTTTTTTTTTTTTAGTAATTAGTTTGAGTTCTCTGTGGATTCTGGTTATTAGACCTTTGTCAGAAATATAACTTGCAAAAATCCTCTCCCATTCTGAGGGCTGTCTATTTGCTTTATTTAGCAGATTGGTTGTTCTCTTTTAGACTTTCACTTATTTCTCTATTTTTATTCTCCTCCTCCCTCTCCCTCTCCCCCCATTCCTGTCACTGCTGCTGGTGTGGTATCATCACAGTTCACAGCAACCTTAAACTTTAGGGCTCAAAAGATTATCTTGCTTCAGTCTCCCAAGTAGCTGCGACTACAGGCACCCACCACTACACCCAGTTAGTATTTTTTTTTTTTCTATTTTTAGTAGAGATGGATCTCATTCTTTCTCAGGCTGGTCTCAAACTCTTGAGCTCAGGCAATCCACCCATTTAGGCCTCCCAGAGTGCTAGGATTATGGGCATAAGCCACTGTGCCCAAACCCCTCTATTTTTAACGACTGGTTTATTTGGGGATTCTAAATGGTTTTCTTCAGGTTCTATCTGTTTCTTTTTTATTGTGCCGTCCTACACTTTGAGTAACACCATCTAATTTTTAGATTTCATATATTACACGTAACATGAATGATTCCCAAATAGACACACCTCTTGCTTGGCCTCTTTCCTCTTAACATTGATTAGAATATAATACTTATACCAAGAAATTCATGTGTCCATAACCAAACTAAATACATTTTCACAAATGGTTTTCTTTTCCTGTAACTTTTATTTTTGTTCACTGATACAAATAATATTTAGTCCTCTCTTTCCCTTCCTCAATACCCCAAGTCTCTGGACAGCCTTTTGATTGTCAAGTTCCATTAATTCTACTCTGAATTCCTGCTTCTTTCTCTCTGCTCCTCTCTATCATTTCCGTCCCTGCTTGGCTCATCCCCTACATATCTTACCATTCCATTAGTTGATGATGGCCTATGGGTCAGTCATGTCATTCTGTATTTGTTTCTTTGGTGTCTAGTCCATTGCCTGGAATGCAGTATAGTTACTGAATTCAAAAAGTCCAGAGTTCTATTGTAAAGGAGAGGCAGTCTTGTAAACCCGACTTTAAGTAAGTATGTGTGTGTATGTGCCTGTTGGTTGAGCAAAACCAGCATGATTTAGGCAAGATAGATCTTAGTAGTCTCACCTATAATGCTAAAAACCAGAATTTAATGAAAAAATAAAATACGTGAGCAATATATGACTTTATATATAAAATTTTATATGCAACACAATTGAAGTATATATGAAAATAAAACTATAAAATTAACAGTACAGCATTAACTATTGCTTTCCCTTGTTTTAAAAGATAGGCAAAAGAATGAGCAGTATTGGTGGTACATTTTATAATCTGTTGTGCAAAGTCATATGCTGAGCATTGAGCCAAATACCTGAATGAGTTAATGCAGCCATGGTTCCTTGAGCTGGTTGCTCAGCTTTTCCTGTGTTCTCCTTCTTTTACGTTTCTTTGTTCCATTGTATTTTCCTCAAATGTTAAGATTCTCTTGAAAATTAGTTTTGACAGCCAAGTGCAGAGTTCAACTTCTAAGCTTCATTTCCTGCAGACACCTTAAATTAATAATGAGAATAGAAAGAATAGAATACCCATTCACTTTTGGTATTTTATTTTATAAAAATTAGCACTTGAAACTTATATCAATGTTACTTTACTAAAAATCACTTTTCATAAACAATTCATCATACACATTGAACATGATAATTATTTTTACAGTAAGGTGAAGGTAATCTAGAGGTCTTTATTTGGGGCTTAATGATAAAAGGCCATGGTTCCTTTATAGTGATAAGCAAAATTAACATACAAAGAATTTCTTAAATAGCATGTATTAAATTTGTATATAATTTTCAGAGCTATCAGTTTTAATTCCTGGTCATACTTTTTAAATTATATATTTTGGAATAATTTGTATAACATGTTGTGTTTGAAATGATTATATATAATTCCCAATCAAGACTTTTAAATGTGCTTTTTAAAAATTCAAAGTGGTTACTATTAACATAGTTTAGGCCAGGAGGTGATATATAATGTAAAATGGTTTATTAAAAGCAATGAACATTTTACAATTAGAATTACATTTAAATAATATAAAGTTCTTCATTTTTTATTGATAAAGGTAATATTGAAACTTTTCAAAACACAAATGGCTTTCGAATTCATTAATTTTTTAAAAAAATTAATTAAAATACTTTACTTTCAGCTTTAATATACAACTAACACACAATAAACTACCTGTCTATGAAGTGTATAGCTCCATGAGGTTTTATATATGAACATACCCATAAAACCATCAATGCTATCAAGAATAAAAAAACAAAATGAACATATAGGTCACATATAAACCCTGTTCATACCCTTTCATAGTTTATCCTTCCCTTTTCCACAAGTTCTTAGGCAACCATTGATTTGTTTTGTGTCTCTATAGATTAGGTTTCATTGCCTAAAACAAAATCATACAGTAAACAAAAATAATATAGTTTTCTTTCACTCGGCATGATTCATATGAGACTCAAAGTTCTTGTTGCATCTATCAATAATTGATTCCTTCTTTTTGCTGAGTAGTATTCCATAGCAGGAATATATTTTCTTTATACCTTCACTAACATGTGGAAAACATATGAACTGTTTGTAATTTTTGTAACAGGAAAAACTGTTAAAAACATTCCTTTACAAATCCTTATATGCTTTCATTTATCCTGGCTGGATTATATTGTAGGTGTATGCTTACACTGCCAGTTGCTCTTCTAAGAGGTTGTGTCATTTTACATTTCTACCTGCAGTGTATGAGAGTTCAAGTTCCTCCATGTCCTATTTAATATTTTTTATGGTAATTCTTTTTTAATTTTAGTTATTCTAATGGAAGTATAGTGTTTTATCATTGTGGCTTTGGGTCACATTTTCCTAATGATTAATGATATTGAGATTCTTCACATGCACTTTTTTGACATTCATATATTTTCTCTGCTGAAAAGTGAAGTGCCTCTTCAATTATTGAGCACATTTTTTTTTATCAGACTCTTTGTTATCTCATTATTGTGGTATGAGTTTTCCACATGTTCCAGATGCAGATTATTTGCTGGGTGTATGTTTTGCCAATATTTCCTCTCAGTCTACTTGCTCTTCTATTTTATTAATAATATATTATTAATTGACTTTGTAGTTAAAAATATTCTCACAAAGAAAATGCCAGGCCCAAATGTTTTCATTGCACAATAGAGTTATTATAACAACATATGCAGGACTAAAGTTTATGAAAACGAAAGAGCAAAGGCTGGGGAAAAGAAAGAGGCAGATTTCTGTTGTAAAGGCTTTATACTGTATCAGTAGAATGATACTGATTGCTGTAACTGTTCTAACCAAACCGATTAAAATGCAGATATTGTCATACTGGGATTTTAGAAAGGAGGCTGAGATTATACTGTATATGAGAAATCTATTTTAAATAGAAGACACAAATATGTTAAATGAGTAATTTGGGAAATAAATTTTATACTTACATTAATCACCACTTAGGTGCAATGGCTATATTCACAAAGGAAAACTTAGATTTTAGAGCAAGGAACATCATATGGGATCAAGAGGGTCATTTTTGGATGACAAAGGTGTTAAGTCATCAAAAAGTCATAATAAACCTAAATGTGTATACATAAAGTAACAGCGCTTTAAGATTTATAAAGCAAAACCTGATAGAACTGAAAGAATAGACAAATTTACAATCACAGCCTCTATTTCAAACCTCCTTTTTCAATAATCAATTGAACAAGTAGACAAAAAATCAATAAAGAGAGAGAATATTTGAACAATGTTGACAATTTGACATTTACAGGGCACTCTGCCAAACATCCAACAGAATGATAATTATTTTTAAGTAAAAATGGAATATTTTAAAGATAGATATTTTTCTGGGACATAATACCAGTATTAACAAATTTAAAATAATTCAAGTCTGTTCTCCTAAAAAAATGGAATGAAATTAGGATTCAACAACAAAGTGATACCTGGAAAATTCATAAATGTTTTAAGACGTAATAACCTACCTCAAAATAACTCATAGGAAAAATGAAAAAAAAATCACAAAGGAAAAAAAAATCACAAAGATAATGAGAAAGTATTTTGAATGAAATGAAAACAAAAGCACAGTATATCAAAATTTATGTGATATGGCTTATGTAGTGCTCAAAAAGATGTTTATGGCATTAAACACTCATTAGAAAAGGTTAAAGATCTTAAACTAATTATTTTAGCTTCCACCTCAAAAGAGGAGAGTGAATATAATTCAATTCCAACAAAAGTAGGAGAAATAGTACTTATTACTAATAATAATACTATAAATTATAATAATATTACTTATAATTTAAATAATTATAAATGTATAATTATTAAGAGAGATTAAAAAAAGATAAAATATAAATACAGGCATATCTTGGAGATATTGAAGATTCAGTTCCAGACCACTTCTGATATCTAGTAAAGTGGATATCACAATAAAGAGAGTCACGTGAGTAAATGGTTTCTCAGTACGTATAAAAGCTGTATTTACATAGTACTGTAGTTTATTACATGTGGAATAGTACTATGCACTAAAATATGTGCATATACTTGGCTGAAAATGTTAGCAGTCATCAGAGCCTGCAGCTTGTCATAATCTTTTTTGCTGGTGGAAGTGTTTGCCTTGATGTTGACGGCTGCTGACTAAGGAGAGTGATGGTTACCGAAGGTTCGGGTGGTTGTGGTAATTTCATAAATTAACAACAAAGTTTTTGCCACATCAATTGACTCCTTTGGTCATAAAAGATTTCTCGATAACATGAGATGCTTTTTGATAACCACTTTACTACAGTAGAACTTCTTTCAAAATTGAAGTCAACCCTCTCAAACTCTGCTACTGCTTTATCAATGTAGTTCATGAAATATTCTAAATCCTTTATTGTCATTGCAACGATATTCACAGCATCTTCACCAGGAGTAAATTTCATCTCAGGAAACTACTTTCTTTGCTCATCCATAAAAATAGGTTCTCCTCTGTTCAAGTCTGATCACGAGGTTGCAGCAATTCGGTGATATCTTCAGTTTCCACTTCTAGTTCTAGAACCTTGTTACTTCCACCACGTCTGCACTGACTTCCATCCCTGAAGCCTCCAAACCCCTCAAAGTCATCCATGAAGGTTGAAATCAACTTCTCCCAAACTCCTGTTAATGTTTATATTTTGACCTCTTCCCATGAATCGTGTGTGTTTTTAACGATTTCTAGAATGGTAGCTCTTTACCAGAAGGTTTTAATTTGCTTTGCCTGGGTCTGGCAGAGGAGTCACTATCTATGGCTGTTATAATCTTAGAAAATGTATTTTTTAAATAATAAGACTTGGAGGGCTAAATTACCCCTCAATCCAGGGGCTGCAGAATGGATGTTGTGTGAGCAAATGTGAAGACGACAACGTGTAATCTTGTACACGTTCCTCAGAGCTCTTGAGTGACTAGGTGTATTGTCAATGAGAAGTAATATTTTGAAAGGAAGTGTTTTGTTTCTGAGCACTTAGTCTCTACATTGGGTTTTAAATATTTGGTAAACCATGCTGTAAACAGAAGTGCTATCATCCATGCTTCATTTTATTTAGCTGACTTTCATTTAGAGAGCACTGGCAGAGTATACATATTTGCTATAATTCCTAAGATCCCTAGGATTTTCAGAATGATAAGTGAGCATTAACTTTAACCTGATGTCACATTAGGTGCTAACAGGAGAATCACCCTATCCTTTGAAGCTTTGACACTAGGCATTGACTTCTCCCCTCTAGCTATGAAAATCCTAGATAGCATCTTCTTCCAATAGAAGATTGTTTTTGTCTGCATTAAAAATTTGTTGCTTAGTATAACCACCTTCACTAATGAGCTTAGCTAGATCTTCTGAATACCTTTCTATTTCACCTTGCACTTTTATGATATGGAGATTACTTCTTTTCTTAGGCCAGTAAGCCAACTTTTGCTAGCTTCAAATTTTTCTTCTACAGCTTCCACACCTATTTCAACCTTATAGGATCAAGGAAAATTAGGGTCTTGCTCAGAATTAGACTTTGGTTTAAACTGCAACAAAAAAATAGCTGGGCGTTGGTGGTGGGCACCTATAGTCCCACTTACTTGGGAGGCTGAGGCAAGAGAATTGCCCGAGCCCAGGAGTTGGAGGTTGCTGTGAGCTGTGATGCCACAGCACTCTACTGAGGGTGATAAAGTGAGACTCTGTCTCTAAAAAAAAAAAAAAAGAATGCTTTTAAACTCCCCTGTTGTTGGGATTGCAAACAAATATAGTCTCTTTGGAAAGAAGTATGGAGAATCCTCAAAAAGCTAGAAGTAGACCCTCCATTTGATCTTGCAATCCCATTACTAGGTATACTCAGAAAAAAAAAACAACAACAACATTTTATCATAAGGACATGTGTCCTGGAATGTCTGTTGCATCTCAATTCACAGTGACAAAGATATGCAATCATCCCAAGGGCCCATCAGCCCATAAATGGATTAATAAACTGTAGCCTGTGTATACTAGGGCTATTCAGTTATAAAAAGATGGTGAATTTACATCATTTGCATTATCCAGCAAATAATTTCAATAATTTCAGCTATAAGCAGAGTTATTTTGAGATCCTTGGAGATTACTCTGTGCCTGTGAGCACTTCCTGGGGTTCTCATGACTTGCTGAAAGGCATTGAGGAAGTTCTTTAGCAAACATTTACTTATGAAGGGACCAAGGAATTAAAAGAGTTCTTCATAGATGTTCCTTATTAGGTTGGGGGAGCTTCAATCTTTCCTTAATTTTTTGAGAGTATTTTTTTGGTCATAAATAAACATTAACCTTTGTCAAATGCTTTTCTGCATCTATTTAGATCTCCATGCAATTTTTCTTATTTATTCTGTCAATATGAGAATTATATGCATTGATTTTCAAAGATTAAATTTGTATTTCTGGTACAAAGGCCATTTGTACTAGATGGTCATGATTTCTTTTACTTATTGTTGGACTCTATTTGCTAAAATTTACTTTAGAATTGTTGCTTCTATATTCATGAAGGATATTGGCCGGTAGCTTTTGTTTCTTATAATGTCATCATCTAGTTTGGGTATTGATACAGAAATGTAGTGTTCTTAAAATAATTAGGATGTATGTGCTCCTTTTCAGTTTTCTGAAAAGGTTAGAGTACAATTGATGTTATTTCTCTTTTTAATTTTTGGTAGAGTTATGTGGTGAAAATATTTGGGCCTGAAATTTTCTTTGTGAGAATATCTTAAAATTTAATTAGGCCTACTCAGGTTACTTGTTTATTTATTTATTTATTTTTTGGTAGAGACAGAGTCTCACTTTATCACCCTCCTTAGAGTGCCATGACATCACACAGCTCCCAGCAACCTCCAACTCCTGGACTTAGGTGATTCTCTTGCCTCAGCCTCCCAAGTAAGTGGGACTACAGGCACCCGCCACAGTGCCCGGCTATTTTTTTTGTTGCAGTTTGGCCAGGGCATTCTCTTTAATAAAGTATCACAAGAATGTGAAAGCAAGTATCCAATGTACTCATACTAATATGAAACCAATAGAAAAACAACGACACCCCCACACAAAAGAAAAACACAATTAAATTAAGTGTAGGGAAGATAGAGGGGAATAAGGAGCGGAAAGGAGGGGAAGGGAGTGGTTAAGCTAATGGACATAATGTACACAGAACACCTCCTGGGTGAAGGGCTCAACTACAACTTGGACTTTGCCTGACAAATACAAATAATGTATCCTAACTGTTTGTACCCTCATATTAATCTGAAATTAAAAAAAATTAAAGTCTATTTATCAAGTATTAACACTTAAAAAAAATTACTGACTGGAGGTCTTATCTTCTCCAAGGGCTAAATGACTGTCCCAGTGCCTGGAGGCTCCGTGTTTCTACAGCTTCCTGCGGACCCTGCATGGCACACCCCGGCTGGTCCGTGTCTCAGTAGCCTGGTGGGAGAGTGCAAACATCTCCCAACAGAGAGCACATCCTAACCTTTCCTTTGCTCAGTCACGATGCCAATCATCGCATCATGACATAGCATTTAATCTATATTTACTTATTACATAATTGGTGTTTGAAGGGGCAGGCATTCAAAGTAAGAAATTAAAATAAAATGGTCTCCTTTCTCACCAAAGTATCAACCCCTCCTGCTAGCTCTTCTTCTGTCTGGGGCTGCAGGATTCTTAGAGAACAGAGAGGAATAAATTAGAAAATGGTTTGGAAGGAGACCAAAACCACCATTTCTCACTGAAATTCAATTAAACTGTTGAAAGAAAGAAAACCCATGATCTAGAGTATAGTCTTTGCTGTCTTCCCTCTAAACGTTGGTTCATTTGATGCTTACAATAAAATGTGTGTATTTTTTCTTCTAAAGTATATAACAACCTTCTACGAGATCATTAAAATTTTTGTTTACTTGAGAAAATGCCTCTCTCTTTGACGTGTATGCTGTGAACTCTCAGTGTATGCTGACACATTGGATAAACAGCATTATGGCTGTGAAACACTGTAAGAATGCTTTGGTGATTGGCTTGGTTTTCACTTTTCATCTGACTGTTTTTAATACCATGAAGACTCTTCGTTTATTTTAGAATTAACTCTGTCTGGTGACTTGTTAGCGAGTATACTCTGACCCTTCACAATCACAGCCTAATATGTTTTTAGGTCGTTACCAGCTGTGTTTCACAGGGCCATAGGCTACAGAAAGAACTGATAGAACTTTAGTGACCTTCACATAGACTGATTTCAGAAAGGTGCACAAATGGTGTATAGTGTTAAAATAAGTAAATAAATATCTACACACACATACATTATATATGCATACATAGACACATGCACACACACATACAATGTGCTTTTAATTTATTGAGAACTTATTAGTAAAATGGAAACTGGATTATGTTTAAGAAACTTAAATAAATAGATAAAAATTCCTTTTTGCTAGCCTCAAATATATCCTCAGGAGATCCTCTTGTGTGATTTAGGAGAAACACACACACATACACACACCCCATGTATTTTCTTGTATATTTGGGACAAAAATACAAGCACAGAAGTTTTCTATTTGAAAAAATAACAATTCTCTAACTGACTACTATTGTTCATCCTCTCCAGAAATGACCTCCCAGGTTGAGAAAACAAAGCCTGGAAAGAAGTTCAAATAATCTACAATAAATTAAACCCTTGCATTTTTGAGAAAGCAACTTGAGATCAGGGAGCAAATTAACATATAACTTCATCTCCAGATGTGCCCTGTTTTGAATTTTTAAGCCTCTGTGAACCTGTTTTCTAATTTTAAAAGGTTGTTTATACTGAGTTACTAAATTATTGTATTTCAGGCAGCATTTCTCAAATCCAAATTTTTTAAATAACAGTGAGATTTGACACTGATCAGGCTAACTTCCAATGGGAGCCCTAACTAATGTTTGAAAAATTTATTCAAGTAATGATCATCATCAGAGGTACCAATAATTCTGGGGTCCCCAAGCAAACCCCATGTTGCATTGCTCTTGGTCTGTGGATACCAGTGGCAAAAGAAGGTGAAAGTAAATGAGCTGTTCTTTCATTTTAATTCAAGATGTTTTCAGTACTCTGAATAAAAGACTTTAGAAACTGTTATTTTTTTTCTTCTGATCTTTGTAATTCCCCTTGAATTAAAAGCTAAGCTGACACTTTAATTGTGGTCAGGCTAAAGCAGTGTATTCATGGACTGGAATGAATGCTAATTTGTCAGCCAGGCTAAATTATGCATGTCTTCCTATCTTTCAATTTCCCATGACTATTCCCAGTTGGAGGTTGCATCTCTATGCCTGGTTTCACTGCTTTTTCTAGAAATCTTTCCAGTTGAATCACTAAGATGCTTCCTGTTAGAAGATCTCTCTTTCTCTTTTCCTTCCCCCCTCTCTCTTCCCCATTCCCCATCCTTAAGCTTCTTATCTTCTGTAAGAATATTGGTGAGTGCCGGGTAAGAATAATAACAGTATATGATTTGTTTCCAAAATGGATGTTGTAAATTAAGGTCAATTTCATTTCCATAACTAAAAGTTTTCAAAAGGAATCAAGAAAAAAAATACGCGACAGTGATCAACAATGAAAAATACTAAAGAATTGTTATTGGAGAGAATAAAGGGACTTGAGCAGGTTTTATTTGAAATTTGTTATAACTTTATACTGAATTTGTGAAGAATTTTATTCTGAGGGGATTTTTAATACATGCCACGTCTATAGAATGGCCAGAGAAAACCAGTAAGACAAAAGTAAAATAGTAAGGGAATAAAGACCGGAAGTCATCAAATTCTATTCCAAGAAGCCTCAGAAGTCACTGAAGTAGATGAGAGCACTCCAAGCAATCCAGAGTGAACATGCGCAACCCTGCTTTTGACTAATTCATATCCTGAGATTTTCTGCTAGATTTTTACCACTGAATTCAACTGAAGCGATATTTACCACATATGAAGATTACGCGAAGGGACTGACTGATGCAAATAAATTAGCTTTCAGGCAGTGTTTGAGCCTTCCGGAAAGATGTCCAGTGTTTTTTGAAGATGAACTTTCTGCTTTATTGGTTTTGCTGCTGCTTACTCTGCAGCACAGTGAAGCCTCCAGGAATGCTTTCCCCTTATGTATACATTTACTGTTCTGGTCTTAGCTAATATTCTCCTAGATAAAAGGGCAGTCGTGATTTCTAACGAGCACCTTCACCATTTGATCCTCTACCACTGGGTGGATCCTGAGCTGAGTGAAGCCCCAGGACTCACGTCCCCAGATCACTCATGATTGGACAGGATTCACCCCTGAAACAAAGGTCTCCTTCCCTATTGTTACAGTTTCTGGAAGAAACAAATGTTAGTGAGACAATGCCAGGAAATTCAAGATGAATAAACATGTGAACATGTAGGTATCAACTGTTAGTGAAGACTTGAAAATTCCTTCTGTGTTGTGAGGATGTGGTTAAATATCAAATGTAATCAAAATATTTTTACAATGGTTATTATTCTCTCTCTCTCTCATGCATATTTTTGAAGTGCCTTGATGATTTAAGCTCTGGGACCCAGATTTTCAGTTTTGCCTCTCAAGGAGCTAATTCACTAGCTATGCATTGTGTAACTCTCTTTCTCTGTGAGATCCAGGAGGTGATGAAAGATTTGGCTGTACCACTGGGGCTTGACCAAAATAAGAAATATAACTTTCTTTTTCTAGTCACACATTTATTTTCAAACTTATTAATGTATTTGCATATGAGTCATTAAAAATACAACATTTGGGGCACCATAAAATAAAAAGAAATGTTTATGTAGCACTTTTCCTGGTTAAGTTTTTAGGACACTATATGGGTTGGCAAATTGGCATACACAGCATGTATTTCCATGGGTTGTCAGCTATGAATGGATCTTACATTTTTAAATGTTTGAAAAAAAAGAAAAAAATGGTTTTATTACACATGAAAATGACACAAAATTCAGATGCAGTGTCTATAAATAAAGTTTTTTTGCAATGCACCCTGGTCATTCATTTTGGTATCACCTGTGTGTCTGCTTTTGCACAATTATGAGTTGCAACAAAGACCACGTAGCCCACAACATCTACAATGTTTACCATTGGCCCTTTGAAGAGGAAATCAACTGATCTCTGGAACAGTGAATTCTTTTATTTGTAGCTGACTTACAATCTGAATTTGAATCATTTACTCAATTTCCTCATTTGGGTACAAGTTTGGGTGCCATGTAGCTTTTCCTTTAACTTCTTGATAAGATTCTCTTTTTACTCCTCAAACATAATAGTATCTGAGTTGGCTCATGTTAATTCTTCATGTTAAAATGTTCATACTGTCAGCTCGGCACCCAGAGCAGTGGTTAGGGCACTGGTCACATGCACCAGGGCTGGTGGGTTCAAACCCGACCAGGACCTGCCAAACAATGACAACAAGAACAAAAAAATAGCTGGGCACTGTGGTGTGCACCTGTAGTCCCAGCTACTGGAAGGCTGAAACAAGAGAATTGCTTAAGCCCAAGAGTTTGAGGTTGCTGTGAGTTGTGACGCTGCAGCACTCTACCGAAGGCAACATAATGAGATTCTGACTCAAAAAAAAAAAGTTCATACTGTCCAAAATGATTTATAGATTCAGTGCAATCCCCTCTAAAATATTAATGTCATATTTCACAGATATGGAAAAATAATTCTACTCTTCATTTGATACCTGAAAAGAGCCCAAATAGACAAAATAATCTTAAGCTAAAGAACATATCTGAGCATCACATTGCCAGACTAAAAACCATACTATAAGATTATAGTAACCAAAATGCATGTTATTGGTACAAAAATTGAGAAAGACTAATGGAACAGAAGAACAGAACATTCAGATATAAAACCATCCGTACTCAGCTAACTGATCTTTAAAAAAGCGGAAAATGATATATACTGGGATACACTGGGGAAAAGAATCCCTATTCAACAAATCATGCTGGGAAAATTGGATAGGCACATGCAGAAAAATGAAACAGAATCTAACTCTCATCACTCATAAAAATTAATTCAAGATGATTCTAGCACGCTGGGAGGCCGAGGAGCAGGTAATGCTTGAGCTCAGCAGTTCAAGACCAGCCTGAGCAAGAGCAAGACTCCATTTCTACTAAAAATAGAAAAAGTAGCCAGACGTTGTGATAAGCACCTGTAGTCCCAATTTCTTGGGAGGCTGAGGCAAGAAGATCACTTGAGCCTATCAGTTTGAGGTTGCTGTGAACTATGATGACGTCATGTCACTCTACCCAGGGCAACCAAGTGAGACTCTGTCTTTGAAAAAAAAAAAAAATTGTTCAAGGTGAATAAAAAACTTAAATGGAAGGCATGAAACCATAAAAATTTTAGAGGAAGATGTTGGGAAAACTTTCTATATAAAGGCCTAAGAAAGAATTTCTGAAGAAGAAACCAATGGCAATAATAACAACACAAAAATAAATAAATGGGACTTGATTAAATTAAAAGCCTTAAGCACAGCCAAGGAAATAATCAATAGAGCAAACCGACAACCTACAGGATGGGAGAAAATCTTTATAAGCTATACAGCCTATGAAGGGCTAATAACCAGAATCTGCAATGAACTCAAGCAAATCAGCAAGTAAAAGACAAACAACCCCAATAAAAAGTGGGCAAAAGTGGACAGTTTTTCAAAAGAAGGCAATAAACAATTTGCCAATTTGCAAATAGGCAATAAACATGAAAAAAAAAAAAGCTCAACATCGGTAATCATCAGGGAAATGCAAATGAAAACCACAATGAGCACAGTAAAAGTAGAAATAAGAAGCAATATGCTTATACTCTGGAGCAATTTTCTTAGGTGTTTATCCACAGGAACAGCTTTGAGCTGTGAAAGCACTTCTGTAAGTGTTTTGAATTTAAATTTCTGCAATGTGTTAATTATTGCTCTATTTATAGAGTGTTCATTGGCTCACACACGTTTGAGAAAACAGATAAATTCATTGCATGCTTTATATATATTTTTTGCATTCTGAATAAATGTTAGATAGTGGATCGAGTTTTACAGTACAACTAGTCCTATGGCTTTCCTGAAATATGTTAATACTTCTAAACTTTATAAATGTCTCTTTTATTTACTTTAAAGGATTGTAGTAAGAATTCAATGTCCATTGAAAATAAAGTATTTGTGAGGGTAAATGATTAGCTACTAAAGTGCTTCATAGCCCTCTCCATTGATGACTTTACATTATTTGTTTATTTGTTTATTGTCTGTCTTTTTATAAGAAAATGAATCCCATGATTAGAATCTTCAATGTATTCAGTATCCCTATCACCTAGAACCAGACCTGATACATAGGGAGTGCCTAATACTTACTGAATGGGGAAGCTGTGAGGTATTACACAGTCTTTAAGAGCTAGAATAGTAAAATTGACATGTTGCAGATAATATGAATTTTCTGTAGAAATCACTTTAAATGTCTTCATAATTCTAAGCTGATAAAGGATAAGAAAATCTAAGCCCATTTTTATAATAAGAGGAATCTGCAGTTGTGTTGGTGAACAAAGGTCTCAACAAAGGATGTGCTCATACAGAAGTCAGGAAAAGGAAGCCTCCAGGTAAAACTCTGATGCTGACAGAGTTTTACTTCCCTGTGAGGGAGAAATTCTATGACTGGGAGTGAGTAGACTCCTCTCCTCACAAAGCAAGTACACCTTCTGCAGCCATCAAGATCATGTAACCAGATCTCTATAGTCTGACTTTATGATTTTTCATTATAATTTAGCTTGCTCATAAATGAAGGGACAAGTCTCACCAGTATACTTGGCCTTGGATGGCCTGTCTCCTTGACATCTCTACAAAGGCATAAGTCAACATTCCATACAACTGTATGTGACTCTGATTATATTTCTTGAAACTGACCAGTTCTGGGTACTCTGAGGGTAATATTTTGATATTGTCGCTTTGCTAAGATGCAACATGCTGCTTTAGAGACTAATCAGCTTTCTCAGGGTAAAGCCCCATCTTGCTAGTCTCTATCTCTTCAAGGACAGACATCACCCTGCTACTAGACTTCAGTATGTTATTGCTTTACCTTAGTGATCATAAGGCATGTTAGGCTGGGTTAGCTAAAACCAAACCAAACCAAAAGAAAACAAAAACAAGAACATATTTTTTTTTGAAAGGACTTTATTGTCTTAAGACAATACAAATTTTTCTCTTACTTAGGCAAAATTGACTATAGGTCCACAAGATGTTATAGGCAACTGGTCTCCATGAGGCAACTTAGTAATTAAGAAAGGGGACTCCCACCTAAAGCCTCAAAATCTGGAGCTTCTAACCAGTCCAGAGGAGGAAAGATTGTATGCTGGCTCAAATGTGCTTTCATACAAAAGTAAGTCTCATTACATCAACTCACTTTTCGTTGGTCAAAGAAAGTCAAATTGGCTATATCTAAATGTTTTAGAGAAGTATAGCCCCATATGGAAAGAAAAGAAGAACTAAAATCTTTATCAGTAATATATATAAATATATATATCCACTCCATGTTGAAAGAGTTAATTTGTGTTCAATGAAAAATGTCAGCTTCCAAGATATAACATTTTAACATTATTATTTTGAAGAATAAGCAGCATTTTACATTATATATGTGTGTATCTATATATAATCTCCACACACACATGCATGTAGGTATGTGTACAGCATTGTATTCACTCTACTGTAACATCTCAGTGATGTTTTACCCACTCTCCTGATACTTGAAACTTGGTGGAAGGATCTTGGTTAACTAGATTGATCAAATAACTATAGTTGGAAACATCTGAAAATACTTAATTTCTTTGTAATTTTATAAAACATCCCTAGTCACTATTTAGAATTTGAATCATTTGAGAACCTTCAAATAACTTAAGTTTTTTTCCCCCATAATTTCATTATCATGAATAAGAGGTCATTTTAAATTTACTCTAGCAAAAGTACAAAGCATGAATACTGCTTCTTAGAACCTCAGACTTTACTTCCTCCAGAAAAGTGTAAAGAAACTTCCATTTTCCAGAATTCAGAGAAAAGGAGTTGGATTATTCAAGAGGGAGAAAGGTGGGCCTCCGTACTGCCCAGGGTAACTTAAACTCAAGTGCTGGAGTCTTGGGAGCAACTTTGACATATTTCTCTCCTGAGATACGCATCAGGGATTTGGGTGCTACAGGCAACTGGGCACCGTGCCTCAGAAGGGAAAACAGGGGCTTGGTCAAGGACCTCTCAGCATCAATGACAATGGGTTCAAGACCAAAGCCTCTTCTTTCAGTTTTTTAGGGAGAGCTTATATCTCCTAAAACTGCATGCAGGAAGTCTCTATGTCTGATACTGCACATCTCACCATAGAGACACAAAACCTTTTTATTTGATAAAGACAAATAAAGCAATTGGATTTTCTGCAATAATTTGTACGTGAACAACTGCACACCATTACAAAATAAGCAAGCTTAGTTATTTGTATGAACCTAGCTTTCCAAAACATGTCCGTGTACATGTGTGTGTATCTCTCTGTGTGTATGTGTATACCGTTAGCCAGTAGTAAATCATCTTAGCAGCTTTTGTTCTAACTCTACTGAACTACTCCTAAAGAGTTATTTTAAATCTCTTTAAATTTATTTACATGTTATTTTTCTTCTGAACAACAGCAGTGTGTGTGTGGGGGGACATTAATTTAAATTTTGTATTTTTCCTATTTCCTAATAATTTAATGAATATGTTCAACACATAGAGATAATGATGTTCTAAAGGACATTTTTGCTGCTGTACAAACATTAACATTTAGGGTTAGAAGAGACTCTGGCTGCTTCTGATAGGATGGAGACTGGTGGTGTTCCTCAGTGACAAACTTAGTGTAAATACAACCCGGTCTCAGGTTTGACTGCTGTCCATGCTCCCATTTCTTCTCTCTGGGACGCCTCACTGGAGACCTTACCTTACATTATTCAAATTGAGAATTTATTATTTTATTAAATGAGAGGAGAATGGTTTTTAGGCTATCATTTCTACCAAGATTGATTATAGGACTGGCAATGTCGGGTTTCACACTGATGGATCCTTAACCATGAAAGAGACTTCTTTCTTCTTCCATATGTGGGTAAGATTCTAAAGTGTAAACCACAGACAAGCCTTCTTGGGACATATGAAACATTGCAAGGACAGATGTGAACACTGAGAAAGCTGTAAGCATTGAATAATTCATTCAATCAAGAAAAGCTTATTCAGCAACTACTTATTCAAAATTGTTTGGATACTGAGAACGTGATGATGAGTAAGATAAATTAGGTCCTTCTACTCATGGAACTTACATTTTTCTTGCCTTTGTGCAGGGAGAAAGACAATAAACAAGTAAAATTTTATAGATTGATAAACTTTATGGGAGTGAATTGACAGGGAATCTTTTTTATTAATTAAGTCATTTGTACATAGATCATAAATACATTTATGCCATTATGGGATTCAATGTGTTGATTATTTGTACAAACTGGAGTGCTTACATCCTACTAATGAACATAGCCTTCACCTCATTTACCCAATTATAGGGCTAAGACATTTGTGTTCTACACCTGATAGATCCAACTTGTACTTGCAATATGCTCCACAGGTGTGGTCCCCCTACTAACCCTCCCTCTATTGACCCACCCCCCCTCCTTTGCCCTCTTCCTCCTCTTCCCTCCTTCATCCTAGGCTAGAGTTGTGTTTCATTTTTCAAATGCAAGTGTAAGTGATTATAAATTTGCTTCACGGTAGTACTGAGTATATTGAATCTTTTTTTCCCATTCCTGAGATACTTTACTAAGAAGAATATTTTCCAGCTCGATCCATGTAAACATAAAAGAGGTAAAGTCTTCATTTTTTTTAAATACTGCATAGTATTCCATGATATACATATATCACAATTTATTAATCCATTCATGGATTGATGGGCACTTGGGCTTCTTCCATAACTTGGCAATTATAAATTGAACTGCAATGAATAATCTGGTACAAATATCTTTATTGCAAATATTTTTTGGTCCTTTGGATATACACCTAGAAGAGGAATTGCA